>CABHPR010143895.1:0-37113 GCA_902168415.1 Peromyscus melanophrys | reverse complement strand
GGTAACAAAGAAAAGGAAGAAAGGGAGAGAGAATAGATGGTGGAAGAACATGGGCTGGTGACAGATGACCAGGGGAGATCTCCAAGCAGGCAAGAGATGAGGGTACCATCTGTATGTTGATACTGGCAAAGGTAGCAGAAAGTGGTTAGATTGTGTCTGGATTTTGATAGACAGTAGTGAATTTGCCGATGGGCTGTATGTTGGATGTTAGGTTAAAAGAGGAGCAGATAACGATTCTCGGGTTTCTTGGTCTAAGCAATGGGAAGAAATAGTGTCATTGGGTTTTCATGCTTACATTTAACTTAGAGATTATTTATCCAGAGTACCAGGACAATCTCAGTGTAGTGAATATGTGACTGAGCATGCACCACTGGCAGCTAGCTGTCTAGCCTGCTGTTCCTCCCAGTGTGGTAAAGCTCAGTGACTAGGCCACCTCCACCAGCTTGACTCAGCCTGCTTCTTCTGGTACAGCACATGGATAGCCCACTGCCCAGGAACAACACGCAAATGTTTCTTGGTACCTGAGTCTCCACTGCAGATAATCCTTTAGGGAAAGGGGCTCTGGGATTAGGCATGGGCTCTTCTTATGTGACTTGTTTCTTGATCAGGCTCTAGATTCAGTCAGCGTCTCGAGTTGGGCAAATCAGTCAAAACATTGGATGGTGGGTATTTTTCAGCCTTCTGGTATTCTGAGGACTTTCAATGAAGCTTGAAGTCCACAGACCCATAGCATTTGTCCTTCATCCATTTATTCACACATGCTTATATAAAAATGAATGGGACATGGCAGAAATAAGAAATGGGAAGGAAAGAAGGACATGTAGTCAATTAAAATATAGAGGCTATAGAAGCCCACACTGGACTCAGTCCTTACCCGAGAAGTCCAGGTAAGTCAGGAGCTGCTTTCTGAGATGTGAGTTAAATAAACAGACACATGTTTATTTATATACAAAACCTCCACCACCAGGAGCCGCCTACTGGGGCTCCCGTGAAGATTGGCCCCTGCACTGAGGACTTCCGGGAAGCCTTCTCTGGGACATTTGTCTCATATTTGAATTAAACTTTTCCTGTTATTGATTTTGTTAAAGAATTTCTCAAAGCAAAAAAAATTTTGTTTTTTGGGAATGTGCTAAAAAAATAGACCATTCTATAGAAAAATTCTCAACAAAATTCACATTGAATTTTAGGAAAAGGGACCTGAATTCCATTTTAAGACCCCTGACTCTTAGATCTTATGACTGGAAAACCACCTTTTGATATCAACTCTATCTTCGGGAGATTAGGTGGAGATGAAAATAACAAAATCCCAGTGGATAATAAAATCAGATATTTATTTATCGTCTTACAAGAAAGTTCTAAGTAATGAGGAAAACAAAGAGGGGTAATGGACTCATATTCATGTAGCAAGAGGGACAGGGGCTGGGGAACCAGGAGCTTTATTTTTCTTAATTAGGAGGCTTGAAGAGACCCAGAAAGAAAGCCAGCCCAGGTTAGAACATTAGAACATTTGTTTTCACATAAATGGGTGTCTCTTAGCAAGGCAGCTGACAGCAAGCTCAGACCCTCCCTACTTGCTCATCATCGTCTTTCCCCTCCCCTAGTTTAAAAAATAAATCTGTGTATGGAAATTATGCAAGCCTCTACCCAGCTGTAAGAGAATACTCATTATCTGGGATCCCCAGCACAAGCAAAATAGATTATGGCATCTACCAGACAGAACAGAACTTATCAGATAACAAAACAGAAAGAGCTCTTATGGGGTCTTTCTATCAGCTTTTCCTACTGCCAGATGTGGTGGTATTGTGTTCCCCAAAATATTGTGTACCTTAATAAACTTATCTGGGGTCAGAGACGGAACAGCCACAATATTAAACAGAGGTTAGGCAGTAGTAGCACACGCCTTTAATCCTAGCATTCCAGAGACAGAAATCCCTCTGGATCTCTGTGAGTTCAAGGCCACATGGGAAACGGCCAGGTGTGGTGACCCACGCCTTTAATCCCAGAAAGCATGCCTTCAATCCCAGGGAGTGGTGGTAGAAAGCAGAAAGGTATATAAAGCAGAAACTAGAGGCCTTTGGCCTGGAGAAGCATGTGGCTAGTTAAGCTTTCAGGCTTCTAGCAGCAGTTCAGCTGAGACCCATTCTGGATGAGGACTCAGAGGCCTCCAGTTTGAGGAAACAAGACCAGCTGAGGATCTGGCTAGAACCTTCAAAGATTCATGCTACATCCAGAAATCTAGGGCTGGTACACACAGAGACACACACACTCACACATGATTGTTCACATGTGCACTTTAGAAAAGATAATGACATCTTTTACATTTCACGTCCTTAACACAAAGATTTGAACCTTCCATTGTTTGGATTCTCTTTTGAGATTTTAGCCTTTTTGTTTTGTTTTGTTTTTGTTTTTCAGTTTCAGAGGGTTGAATGGTCCCTGGCCCATCAAAAATACAAAAGATACT
Organism: Peromyscus melanophrys; assembly: GCA_902168415.1. Lineage (NCBI taxonomy): Eukaryota > Metazoa > Chordata > Mammalia > Rodentia > Cricetidae > Peromyscus > Peromyscus melanophrys. The sequence continues at coordinate 34,649 of CABHPR010143895.1, read as the reverse complement.
CACTCCGAATCTGTAAATGTGATTGTGCTTTGAAAAGGGGTCTTTACAGACACGAGTAAGTTAGTGATCCTGGGAGCCTTCTGGATTGTGCAAGAAAGTCCTAAATGCAGTCCATGGGGTCCTCAGAGGAGACACGGGGGTGAGAGAGTGGGTTGGGGAAGAGTCCATGTGGAGGTAGTGCCAAGGGTGGTCTGGAACCACCAGAAACAAGCGGGGCAATGGCAGATTCTCCTGTAGAGCCTTTGAGGAAGCATGGCTTGCTGACGTCTGGACTTCAGACCCACAGAGCCTCCACCAGCATGAGAATGGTTGCTGTTACAAGACCAATCTCTGGTCATTAGTTCCAGCAGTCCTAGAAAACTAATGCACCACTGTAATTCATAATTCAACAGCTTGCAATCAGCAGGAGGGCAAGAGTTCATTTAAATAATTTCCCTTTTCAGGAGCATTCTCCCCATTGAGATAATGTCACCTCTGCTCACTCTCGTTCATCAGTAAGGGTGACCATGCTCCTTTTCTAATGCAGAATGACCACATTCCCTAGTGAGAAATCTGGTCCTAAATGTGACCAACAAGGGTCTCATCCAGATGAACTTGTCCCGCTGACTCTCGGGACAAAGCTGTTTTCACAGGATCCTTTTCATACACTTGAGACTCCTTGAGTTTTCTTGAGCTGCTCTAACAAAGTGGCAGCCTAGCGGATTAAAAAGCGTGTCTTGATTTCTCAAAGTTCTGAAAGCTAGTAAGTCCAAGATCAAGGCACCCACAGAGGCAGTTCCAACTTCATGATCTCATCTCAACCTAATTATTCCCTAATGCCCCGCCTCAAAACTAAAGCTTAAGACATGAACATATGACTTTGGGGGACAATATACCATCTAGCCCAAATGCTGACCTTTACATGTTCTGAAAATTATCATTATCTATAGAGCATACACTAGCAAAGAACACATGTGTAGCCTGCTAGTCATAGGTATAGATGAGTCATAATAAGTTTATAAATAAATAAAATAAATAGTATATTTTAACCCCGATTCTATTTTTCATATGAACTATAGGAGTGTTAGTATCGGCATTCTCTTCTGAGTTGTCTTCCTGAAGGTCATCTTTTTTTTTTAAAGATTTATTTATTTATTATATATACAGTGTTCTGCCTGCATGCATGCCAGAAGAGGGCACCAGATCTCATTATAGGTAGTTGTGAGCCATCATGTGGTTGCTGGGAATTGAACTCCTGATCTCTGGAAGAACAGACGATGCTCTTAACTTCTGAGCCATCTCTCCAGCCCATTCCTGAAGGTCATCTTGTCACCTGACTCCATGGTTGACAGCTTGGGCTGCAAATCTGTTTCCTCATCTCCTCAAGTTCCTGCTGTTTTCCTTCTTTCTTTTTCAACTCCATTTCTAATTTTTTTTTTCAGTTTTATTATTTTATGTGTATAAGTGTTTTGTCTGAGTGCACTATGTGCATGCCTGATGTCCGAGCAGATCAGAAGAGGGCTTTGAATCTCCCTGGAGTGGAGTTACAGACAGTTGTGAGCCACCATGTAGCCACTGGGAATCAAACCGGGGTCTTCTGCAAGAGCTGCAGGTGTTCTTAACCACTGAGCCATCTCTCCAGCACCCCATTTCTAATTTTAAGTTGTTCCTATTGGGCATTGTGTTTAACGGTTCTGCGCATGTCATCAAGGTTCAGACCCCCGAAGTTACAGGGGATACTGTTAGTATCCTGTCAGATAACAGCCCAAAGAACGCACAGCATTTCCAAGTTAGGAAGTTGTCCTTTTATTTCTGGAGTTAAGAACTCAGTATTTCCTAATCCATTCTTGTTGTACCTGACTGTGGAAGGCATTTCTTCCAGGTCCATCATAGTGTATTTTTTTCATAGTATATATTTTTATAGTTTTGAAATGTATTTGACAATACACCATTGCTTTTATTCTCAAGCAAATAATAAAAAAAAGTCAAATACCAGAAAAGCCTAATAGCTAACTCTCTGCATTCCGGGTGGGTCTTATAAATAAATACATTGTTTTATGGGCCAGCAAGATTGTTCAGTGGGTAAAAGTACTTGTTGTGCAAGCCTGACGACCTGAGTTCAATCCCTGGAGCTTGTGTAAAGGTGCATGGAGAGAGCTAACTCCACAAAGCTGTTTTGCCTCCATGCATGTGCCACAGCATATGTGTGCCCCACCCCAATGACAACAACAATAAATTGAAAGATATTTTTATCTTAAAAACCATGTTCTCCTTAGTGCTGATTATGGAATCAGCTTCTCAAACCTTGAAGCAAACATAGAGCCTATTTATGAGTGATTCATACAAAATACAACTCACTGGGTTTAGGGGTATTATTTATTTATTTAAAAATACCTTTATTTCTAATTGTGTGTGTGAGTGTGTGTATGTGTGTGTGTGTGTGTGTGTGTGTGTGTGTGTGTGTGTGTGTATACATGTGAGTGCAGGTGCTCATAGAGGCCAGAAGAGGGCATTAGATCTCCTGGAACTGGAGTTGCAGATGGTTGTGAATCATCTGATATAGATTCTGGAAATTGAACCCGGGTCCTCTGGAGGAGCAGCAAGTGCTCTAACTGCTGAGCCATCTCTCAAGCCCCTTAGATATATTTTTAAAATGCATAGCTATAAAAGTAAACCTTGGGCAAGTGTTTTGGATTATGGGCATAGTCTTTGGTTTTGCCTCTCGGTAGCCCTTCCCTTTGCCGTGTGACTTTAAAGTCCAGGCCGTTAAACTGGTAGAGCCCATGTTTCCTCACCTTGAATACCAGCTGCCATCTGGCTGGTTTGACTAATTGTGCTGGCAGTGACAGTACGCTGCTTCTCCGCCACAGCCACGAGAAGTTTTGTGTATCTCTGCTTTCTCTCTTGCCACTGTCTTACAGCCATGAGAAGCTGCCTAACCCTGCAGTAATCCCAGCTCCGTGAGCCATACATGCATTGAGGCACACCACCACGATTTTGTGACTCTTGGCTACAGGAGTGATTATAACCATAGGCAATCAGAACCACACCAGACAGAGCTCAGTGCAGAAAGTCATACAGTGCGTGCATCAACTCTTAAGAACCATTATATTACTCTTTTATTCTTGCTGCATGCACAGCTAAGCACCTGCCCCACCCCTCAACTAAAGCTCAAGTGAACTCACTTTTTCCATTCATATCATAGCTCACAAAATAACCTGAAAATAGCTGGGTGGTGGTGGCGCACGCCTTTAATCTCAGCACTCGGGAGGCAGATCCAGGTGGATCTCTGTGAGTTCGAGGCCAGCCTGGTCTACAGAGCAAGATCCAGGAGAGGCACCAAAACTACACAGAGAAACCCTGTCTCGAAAACAAACAAACAAACAACAACAATAATAATAATAGCCTAAAAATATCTCATCTGTAGTATTAGCTCTCATCATCAACATAAAAATCCTTCCATGTTTTCCCTCATGTACACGTTACTCACATTCTGCATCTGTGGACTATACACCGGTGGCTGTGTATGACCGCAGGATGAAATATCTGTTGGTAACACATTTCATTTACTTATTGGATAAACGTTTATACAGCCAGTTCCCTGTGCCAGGCACTGTCCTAAGTGCTTCATAACACTGATTTACCGAGTTCCTTCCGCAACTCTATGGTGAGCTCTGTTAGTATCCTTACTTTACACAGGAGGGAACGGAGGCCTTGAGAGGCTGAGAACCTTGCTGAAGGTCACCTTGCTAGCGAGTGGCAGAGCTGGGATGTGGATGTTGGCCTTCTGGCTCTAGGGTCCACATTCTTAATCATGACACAGGATAGTAATTACTCATCTACACGTCATGCCACGGTTGTTAGGCGGCACCTACAGGGCCATTTGGAAAAGGAGATTCTCAAATGGCTTCAAGGGCTTTCTTGCCAATAAGCAAACACGTAACTGGCTTCGAAAGCCAACTGGCAATGGTGTGGCTGCTTTGCTGTAGAGAGCAACATTTCAAGTCACATCTCCATACTCTTGGTCTTGCCTATGTCTTAGCCACACAACTTGCAAGTGCTTTAATTGGAAAGTCTTATTTTGTACTTGGTCTAGGGAAAGTCTGTCGATTTATCAGGAGTGTGGTTATGCTGTGTTTAAAAATAAGAGGGAGGCTTAAGTTGCTTTTTGACCCAATGTGACGGTTTCATAACATAATCTGTAAGAGATGGGGTGAGGAGTAAATAATCTTATCACATCTAATTTTCAGATATTATATACTAAGTCACTTATCCTAGCCCACCCAGGCTCATATTTTATATTCATATGTGATTTCTGATTAATACTTAAAACATTAATTATTTTATTGTTATTATTACTTTTGCTCCTTTCATGCTTCAGTGTACCATTTGTGTGTGTGAAAGAAAAGAGAGAAATGAGGTAAAATTTTGCAAAGTGGAGAGGCAGCAGAGGGTCAAGGTTGACAGATTTGCATCAGGTTGTCTGTAGTCAACCCCCAATCCAACATCTGCAGTTATGATGACATGTATACACATATGTATACATGTGATATTTACTCTTACTACATATTCATTGACATTTCAATTTGTTCTTAACTTTCTCACTCAGTTTTCTTATCTATAAAATGGGATTAGCAGTGATAACACCTATCCTGTATAATCAACGTGAAGATTAAATGTGTTCACTTAAAATAATAGCATATAATAGGTGCTTAGTCAATATTTTCCACATAAGATTTGAAAACATGTGTAGAAAAATAAAAAGTGAAATTTAACTACTGTAAATAGTAACAATCAAACATAATGAAGACTGCTGTTTGATGGCTAACCAGGACTACCCGGAATCCTAGTAACACATGAGTAACTTTTAAGAACATAATAGCGTGGCTGGAGAGATAGCTCTGCAGTTAAGAGTACTGGCTGGTCTTCCAGAGGACCCAGGTTCAAATCCCAGCACCCACATGGCGGCTTACAGCCATCTCTAACTCCATTTCCTTGGGTTCTAATACCACCCTCTCTGGCCTCTCAGGCACTATATGCACCTATATACATGATTTTTAAGTAAATCTTTTAAAAAACATTTTTTAAAGAACATGATAGCTGTCAAGGACAGAATGGGAATTTTGGAAAACCAAGCTCAACTTGCAAATCCAATTTGTAACATGCATACAAAGTTTTCTCCTGACCCTTTCTTTGGAAACCACAAACTACAACAGACCACATAGGTTGCTATTGCAGTACGACCAATTACTCCCCAAATTAACAGCTTAAAACAATCTTCGTGTTCTCTTCAAAATTTGAAGATAAGGAATTTGGAAAGAGCTCATCTGGATGGTTCTTGTTCAGAATCTGTCAAGCAGATGCCAAAGCAGTTGGTTGGAGCCAGACCATCTGAAAGCTCAGTGGGGCTGGGTGTCCAAGGTAACCCCCCCCCCCTCAGTCTTCCACGGGGACCTATTCATTGTAATATTCCCGCAGAAGGAAAGAAGAGCATAAAATGTAAAAGGGTCAGCAGACCTTAAGATCAACATTCAAAGGAAGAGAAAATGGGCCAGAGATTGTTCAATAGTTGCTAGAAGGTGTAATTGGAAACCAGTATCAAAACTTCAGTATGTATTATGCATTCAATATAATGAAGATCCTCTCTCTCTCCCTCGACCTTCCTTCCCTCTCTGTTTCCATGACTCCCTCTTCATCAACAACAGCAATTACAATAACTAGCCCTCTTGTGTGGCTGGCATTTGATCCTCTTCCAGCTGAGAGCTGAGCTGGGGCTGTTGACAGAGTGTTCAACCATGGCTGCTCCAGCACGGCAACCCTAGGGGAATCTATAACAATACTCCCACCATACCTTCTCTGTTGAAGCCACCATGAACCTGTCTAGAGAAGAAAGACCAAGAATTCTGGGCTAGATAGTTTAAGGATCATAGATCACTCAGTAGAATTCCCAGCAAAACCGGAGATCTGCAGACACATTCCTCTGTGATGTGTGTATTGAAAGTATTCTTCCCCAGTCTCTTGAATGGTTTCTTAAAGATCTCCTATGCTGACCTCTGTGCCATCCATGGATGCTTATCTTAAGCCTTTTGTAAGAGAAACAACACAGTGTCAGAACCAAGAGAGCTCACAAATAAGTCTAAGGAAAGTGGACAGTTGGTTGAAGTTTGTTGAAAGCTAAGGACAGCCATGCTGGTCTCCCTTAAGACTGTGCACTCTCCCTGCTCTGAAGCCACAGAATATTTGAACAGCTCTTCTTTGGCAACCTCGGGTCCACTCAGCCTTTCCTGAGGCTTAGAAAGTTAATTGCTAGTTTGGTTTTTTTGTTTTGTTTTGTTTTTAACGGCCCTGCTACTTGTTCAAGAAAACTTTGTACATGAACGTGGAAAAACCCTTTCCTCTTTGCTCCGCCTTCCTGCCAGTCCCCCTTCAGGGACCTGTCATGTGAAGACTTGGCCTGGCCCTGCACTTGAAGCATCCTTTGCCTGAGCCTTCCTCTCTTATCAGCAGGGAAGGAGCCAATGCAGACTGTCCAATGTGAGAGCACCACCCACAGAAAACAGACCACAAGAAACTAGTCTAAGAGAGATTGTTCTTAAATGAATCCATATGGAAATGGGCCAGAATCCACAGCTGGAGGAGATCTGTTTCCAGGTTTGCAAACCGTTTGCTTTCTAAAAGTTGACACTATCCATGAGGCAAGTACATTTGGTATCTCCCATTGCTACTGATTAGGGTCACCTTTGTTGACTCTGCGTTGGGCCAAATAAGAAGAGAAGGACACTGAAACCCTCAGATGAGGCCAGAAGACTGAATCTAGGGTGGAGGTACTTTGAATCTCTCAGAATAAGGTTAGAAGAAGCAAGACAGACTTGGCTCGGCTTCTGTTCAAACCCTGTCTCCCATGGCTAAGAGCATCTTTTTACAAATCCTGGTCTTCCTCCAACTTGAAGCTGCTTTTTCCATCTGAGTCAGCTTTCCTGGAAGGCATGTTCACACGCACCTGGGGGCCTGAGCCTGGTGAGACATGTCACTCTTCTATAAGTTGTGTCTCTGAGAGCATGAGCCACATAGCCATAAGGCCCCTCCTGGATCCCAGCCTTCCTGCCTCCCCCTGCTTTTGTTGGAAGGATCCCTAAGGAATCAGAGTTGTGTGTCATAGTTCACGTTCTAGGTAACTGGCATCTTACAGAGCTCATTCTGAAGCGTTTCCATACAGCCCCCTTCCTCTGAGCCACATTTTGGATGTGCTTCAGCTCCACAGGCCAGAGCCTTAGATACAAAGCCTATTCTCACTGGCTGTGTGAACTCTTGGCCAGTCTTGAAGCCATTTTGACTGAAAATGAAGGGATGGAGAAAGGCTCTTCAAAGCAACATTTTTAAACATACTAATCACCAAGCCCAGATGGACGCCATTTTCCCAAAAAGACGGTGGCCAAAGAAAAGGAAGTAAATTCTGCTTGAAAGAACTTTCAGTTAAACACACATAGCCAAGCAGGCCAGAGTCTTTCCCCAGCTCCAAACACGACCCAGCACCCTGCCTTCTCGCCTGTTCCCTCTACCGGTAATGTTGCCGCTCTTCAGCCTTGCAGAGAACCCCAACCGAACTGGGGAAGAACACCTCAGACTTCAGTCCTGCAGTGAGAGCTGTGGACTGTTCATTACCAAATGGCTTCTGTTCAGAACGATTCTCTTCTTTTTGTAATTGCGGAAAACATAGAAAGAACATAAAATTACCATGGTAACTGCACATGCGGTTCAGTGGTACTAAATGCATGGTTATGCAGCCACCCACCAACCCATCCCTAGAAGATTCTCTTTAATCTTCTCCAACTGGAACTTTCGAGCAATGACTCCAGTTTTCACTCCGCCAGTCCTGGCCAATACCATTCTACTTTCTGATTTCGTTGATGTTACTTCTCCAGGGACCCTAGTATATGAAATCATATATTATTTTTCCTTTGGTGACTCAGCATGCTGTATTTGAGTTAGGTACATGTTGAAATGTATTAGACATTTCTCCTCTGTTTGAAAGCTACTGAAATCCCGTTGTATGAGTCTGCTATATTTTATTTATCCGCTCATCTCCTCGTGGCTTCCTCCTGTTGGATGTTGTAAATGCGTCGGGCATGAACACAGCTGCACACATTTCACTTCAGGATTCTACTTCAAAGTCTTTGGGTAGGTTCTCAGGAGTGATCTTTCTACATTATGAGATAATGCTAATTTTAATTCTTTGAGGAATATTCATATTGTTTTCCACAGTATTCACTTTTATATTACTACCAATACTGTGTAAGCATTCTTCTTCTTCTTTTTTTTTTTAAATGATAGCCACTGTCTTACTTAGGGTTTCTATTGCCGTGATGAAATATCATGACCAAAAGCAAGTTGGAGAGGAAAGAATTTATTTGGTTTACACTTCCAGATCACTGTTCATCATGGAAAGCAGTCAGGGCAGGAACCTGGAGATAGGACCTGTTGTAGAGGCCATGGCGGGGTGCTACTTACTGGCTTGCTCAGCCTGCTTTCTTTCTTTTTCTTTTCTAAACATATTTTTTAAAATTGATTCTTTGGGAATTTCACATCATGCATCCCAAATCCATTCATTTCCTACTCCTTCTATATCTGCTCTCTACTCTTGTAACTCCCAGAAAATAAAATAAAATAAAATAAAAATTAAGATATTAAAGAAAAGCACATCTCACCGACCCTCTGGGCAATGACCTCCTCCTCTATCAATTGCAGCCTTCTCACACCAGTCACAGCTGTTGACATATGTGTACCACTCTGCTCCTGTCTTTCCTGTCTCTCCATCACATATATGTCTGTCATAATGGCACTGGGTGCTGTGGTGTGTCACGCAGAATATCCTTTAGGCCCAACAGCTTTGCATTGCATTGATCTGGTTCAGGGCCTCCAGCTTCTGCTACACCACTGGTACTGGACCCTCCCTAAGACTCTTCTCAGATATCCTGCTACTGCCCAGACTCATGGAGATCCTGTGGCTGTGGTTCTGCACAGTCTGCTTTCTTAGAGAACCCAGGACCACTAGCCTGGGGATGGTACCACCTAAAATGAGTTGGGCCCTCCCCCATCAATCACTAATTAAGAAAATGCCCCCTAGCCAGATCTCAGTTGAAGTTCCCTCCTTTCAGAGGACTCTAGCTTGTGCCAAGTTGACATAAAACTAAGCCACCTCACCAGTGTGGTGTGCTATCTTACTGTGGCTTTCATTTTCATGTGTTTCCCTAATTTTTTTGTGAATCCTTTGGACATTGGTTAAGGCTTCCGTGGAGAAACATCTGTCCAAGTTCTTGGTTCATTTTTAAATTGGGTTCTTTTAGTTTTGTTGTTGTTGAATTGCACTTCTTTATATCTTATGGATATTAAGTTCATATCAGTTGTACAATTTGAAGGTCTTCTCCTAGTCCGTGGTTTGCCTTTTCACTCTGCTAACAGTGCTCTTTGATGTGCAAGAGTTTTTAATTTTGATGTCGTTTGATTTATCTGTTTTCTTTTGTTACCATTGCCTTTGGTGTCAGATCCAAGAAATTATTGCCAAGTCCAATATCATGAGGGTTTTCCCATATGTGTTGGTAAGAGTTTTATAGATTTAGTTCTTATATGTGTCTTTGATCCATTTTGAGGTAATTTGTGTATATGATGGAAGGTCAAGTCCAATATCAGTCTTGTGTATGTGGGTCTCCAGATTTCCCTGCAACAGTGGTTTGAACGACTATCTTTTCCCACCTTGAATGGGTTTGGAATCCTTACTAAAAATTATTGGACTGTATATTCTAGAGTTAATTCTCTCTCTCTCTCTCTCTCTCTCTCTCTCTCTCTCTCTCTCTCTCTCTCTCTGTGTGTGTGTGTGTGTGTGTGTGTGTGTGTGTGTGTGTTTGGAAGAATGATCTCATGGCTTTGTGTATGCTAAACATGTATTTTACCATTGAATTATACCGCCAGATGTATGTCTAGGCTCTAGGCTCTTTAACCCATTGCATTGTGTTAATGACCAAGCAATCACCTTCGGCTCCTGCCAACCACAGTTCAGACAAGAGACCCCCAGAGCATCCTACAACACTTAACCTACCTCTTGGAATTAGTTCATTGGGCCACGAGAAGCTTTGGGGACACATCTGTTCTTCCTATGTTAAATGTGTGAACTGCATATTCAAAGAGAATGAAGTCATGGAACTCTGAAAACACCAGCAGGCTGAGATAAGAGGCAATATGATGACCTAAGCCAACATATATGTATAACACCCTGAGATTTGAGGAAGTTGCCTTGGCAAGTGTCTTCTGAAAGCTGAAGAGCGAAGAGAACTGGATCCCATGGAGAATTGGAGGAGGATGTGTCAGGCTGGGAATACCATGTCACCGAGCCTTCCTTAGTCTCTTTAGTGTGCTTTGACTGTGGTAGGAACCACACAGGAAGAAGCCGAAGTGTTTTCTGTGTCTCCCTCCCTAGACTACCTTGAGAGCAAGATTCTATGATTTTTACCTCTGTATCTTCCGGGCCTAGCCCTGCATAGTGAGAATGTAGCAAATGCTTTTGTTATCAGACCCTGTGAATGCTGAACTAGCATCCTTGGGTTTTGCCAGCTTCTAATCCACACAGCACTATCAAATGTTTCTGTGTAGGTCTCTGATATTGACTTCATAACTACTGTGTGAGCTAGGCCTTGCCAGGGAAGAGAAAAACAAGGCTTAGAGAAACTCTTTGGCTAAAGTCACAGAGACAATGATAAACAAGTATTTGAACCCAAATCCAATGACATTAAAAGTCATGTTCTTATGGGCATTTCATTACTGCTTCATTTTGAACATACTATCTGATTCACAATTGCAAACAGGGAGACCAGCTTTTGTGATGGGTCTCAATATGTTAGGGAGTGACAATAGTTATGATTTGAACATATGCCATATAGCATACTATTCCACAAATCCTTGTGTGTCTTTCATCATTAAATTCTCATAACAGCACTATAAAGTAGTCCTACAATTATTATCATTTTATAAACAAGAGAAATGGAGTCTGAAAGAGTAGGATCTCACTATAGCAAACTGAGCAGCGAGACAAGAGAGCCACTATGCTGGGCCTGGGTCCCCTGTCCCCTGGGTCCTTTCATGGATACCAGGAAGCGGTTATCTCTACTGTAAGGGAAGGGACTGGGCAAGAGATGGATGATAGTCACTGTCTTTGATGTTGGCTTCAAACCATTGGTGTTAATTGTGTTGATCTCTGCTGTCGCCTGTCAGTCTCTCGCTTGCTTCCAAATAACTGGGAAAAATCGCTCGCTCACCATGAGGAAGAATCTCAAAGACATTCTTAGCCTGCAGACGTGGGCTCATTTGCCCCGTCCTTCCTGCTCAGGGGTCTTGGTTGTTTAATGTGCTTTCTGCCTTGGGACGGTTGATTGAGAGTCCTGCAAAGAGAGAAGCTTCAAGGCTTCTTAACCCTGAAAGGGTTCCTTGACCCCAACCACCCTAGCAGCTGGGTCAGACATGGCTACGATGATTTATAGATCAATAAACAGAGCTCTTCCAAACCACAGTTTCCCTTGCTCACGGGAGTGAGTTATCAGCTCTCTGGGTGTGAAAAGTACTTTTAATTAAATATTTCTGCTTTTTTTTTAAGCCTTAGCATTGGGGGTTAAAGTGCGAACTAGGAATGGTGGGCAGAAATGAGAGAGAGAGAGAGAGAGAGAGAGAGAGAGAGAGAGAGAGAGAGAGTTGAGTACAATCCTCGTGGGATCAACACTATACATTGTGACTTAAGAGGTTGTCCCCAGTTACATGCTCTCTATTTATGTCTGTTCTGTTCTCCTCTAAACCACGTTAGCAGACATTGCCTCTTGGCTCTTGTGTTCCCTTAAAGAGAAAAACGACACATGTGGGAATAAGATCCACCCCTCCCCCCCCCCCCCCCCCCCCCAGCCAATTATCTCCCCCCACAAACACCCCAGCTTTTTTGAGCTACAGGATGCAATGTGATTTTTTTTTCCTGGACAGAGGAGAAGCAGTTGTTTCTTTCTCAACTAATTTTTGTTCCAAGACCTCACAAGGCGTGAGGAGGATAACTTCCTGAGTAAAGAAAGCATTTGAGTGTCTGCATCGAAAGATACACAAATCCCAGAACTTAATGGGAGAAGGGTGGAGCCTAGCGGGGGCAAAACCAGTGATTCCCACTGCAGGGAAAGTGGGAAGCGGGACCTTCCTTTCCTTCCAGTCTCTCCCTCCCTCTGCTCTCTTTCCCTCAACATTCACAGTATCTATAAAGAGCCCTAGAGACTCGAAGTAAATTCAACTCCTTCACTCCTTCAGCTTAAGGACAACGTCAAGCATTCTTCCTTCTAAAGACCCAGGTTACTAGTTGTGAAAGTTGGGATATGGAAGGTTCTTAGGAGATGCTATTCCAAAAAAATTCTAGTCTGAATTATTAGCTTGTTAAATTATAAATTGTCTTAAGCCATGTTTCTCTCCAGTTTCAGTTTCAGCCAGATTTTCCTGTATAAAGGACTCGGATTACACACACGCACAAGCACTAAAGTGGAGATGGTGGGAAGGGGGTAGGTAACCGTAGGCATCACCTCCGGAAAATTCCCGTAGCCACACAAGCCATAGGGGCGGCTCTAGCGGCTTCCCCAGAAGGCTATCCATCATGTCCAGGAGTGCACATTAAAATGTCTTTTCACTTGAGTCATCTGTTAGTCCGTTACTACTGCACATATCAGATTGCTTTTCATCTTAAATTAGATCAAAGTGCCCTGGAGAGGAAAACTCGGCTCCCTCTTCTCCTTCTAGGCTCTCCCCAGGAGGGGAGATTCCTACAGTATTCTCTGTTTCACCCGCCTCCACAGAATCATAACACTTTGCAAGAACCTGGTGTCATGATTGATCAAACCCCACACCCTCCCACAAACACGTGACTGGCAAATGAAATCTGGGCCCCATGCTAAATGCTGATTTTTCTCTTCAGGGTTCAACTCATTCTCCTCCGGCTACAGTCCTAAAAGGGCCAGAATTTGTATGACTCCTGATGTGAATCCTGCAGTCCTCTGAGACAGAAAAGACACAAAGAGAGGAACCAGAAATAATTTCAGAGGAGCAAAGGAAACCTGCATGGGAAAAATCCACTACTTTCTTGTATTTGGGAGCCAACTGGATTGTCCTTATGTGATGGCTCGCTCTCTCTCTCTCTCTCTCTCTCTCTCTCTCTCTCTCTCTCTCTCTCTCTCTCAGCATCGTGCCCTTTCACATGGGTTAATGGTCAAGGAAAACTGAGCCTCCATATAACTCACTGTTTATTACATGAAGGTACCCTGTGGTTCTTATGTCACCAGGGGTACAAATGGCTACAACATTGGAGTGAAATCCTGCCCTCCACAGGCCAGGACCACATGTGACACATCAATTATGTTCCTAATGCCCTTCCCTGGTACCCTGTGTTTCCAAACGCTTAATGCTCCTAGGAGTAAATGATTTCTTTCCACTCTTGCTTAAAGTGCCAGGAGGCAAGAGAAATTTAAACAGACCTAAGATCAACATTGTGAGTTTACTTGGCCTCCCCCTCTAGCAACGCTGTCATGAACTTCTTCGGCTTCTTAGTTGGGAATTTAAAAGGCCTATAGTCTTGGCAAGGTTTATATAACAATGTTTCTTCTGTGTGGATTATAAACTTGCAAAAATCCCAAGCTGTGTGGGTATCGTATTTGGTCAGTGGATCAACACGGGAAGACAACAGGAAAACTCAACACCATGTCCAGCCAAACACTGTTTCTGGGTTTGGACTGGTGGGTGGAAAGAGCTTGGATGGCTCCGTCTCTGATAAGGCCAGAAGCCTGGCTTTTGGAGGATGGTGGGCCAGCCTCCTCTCAGTGTTTTGTTTTGTTTTTTTAACCATATCTGAAGCTGGTCATCTGTGGTCCTTGCACAGCCTCAGGTGCTGATCAACATGGTAACTGACAGGGCACTGGGGAGAATCTACTGGATGTGTTACATCTCTGGTTTCTTGGGTCTCTCTGCCCAGCCCCTCTTAGACAGTTAGGAGACCTGGTTTGGGCTGTGTTTGGCCCTGAAAGGCTTGGGGTTCATCAACAAGGCAAATGTACTTGACTGCACCAAAGGGGCCTTTGTGATAGGCCCCACCACATTTTTAGTTTCCTTATGACCTGCTGTGGACAGTCCATTGGTTTTTCTTCCTACGGTAGTTGGCATAAAACCTTCTTGAAGAGAACTCAGGGCATGGGTCTTCTAAGTGACTTAGTTCCAAGCAAAGTCCAAATGACCCTCACAAACACTAGAAAGCATTTCCTTTATAAGACTCTGGATCCCTGAGATGAAGCTCTCCTCTAAGGGCAAGTTTTCTGGCTTTCATGAGGTCACTCAGCCAAAGGATGAGACTCAACAATAAACATGACACATCACAGGCAGTGAACGTGTTAGGAACTAAAGGCTAATAGTGGGTCAAAACTTGGCCCACAACTGATTGGCGTCAACGTCAAACACCAGAATGACATTGCATGCACAAAGCCCCACGGTTCCCTTCTTGCTCTAATTCTCCATCCAGAATGGATAAAAAGAAGGTTCTAGGCAGCAAGGCCAACCAGCAAGAAGAGGTATTCCAAAAAGCCTACGTTTTTGTCTTATCAAGAGGGACACAAAATGATGTAGACAGCAAAAGGATACAGAAGATGGGTGAGAGGAAATTGGTGAACAGTGTTTAATCAAGTAAGGCATGTCAGAGAGGGACAGGCGCTGAAAGACACACAGTAGTGCAGGTGTTTCTGATTTGTTTTCATGATTCAAGTCCAGACAGTGATCAATGAAATCAAAAGACTTCCACTGAACATTGATTCACACCTATTACTATTCATGAGTCATTAACCTTATCCCCTGGAAATATTATTTAGCTCCGAAATAAATGGAAAGAATTATATTGACTGCAGTCTGTGTTTTTAACTACCTAATTGTAACAAGATCATACTATGTTGGCCAAGCTGGCCTTGAACTTGCAGTGAGCCTCCTGCCTCAGCCTCCTAAGTACTGGAATTAAAAGTGTGTACCACCTCACCTAACTGGGGACTGCAGCTTATTTAAATCAGAACTTTTCAAATTTTCTTCTAATGGTGGAAATAAAAATAAACATAATCACAAGATTTTAATACACAAAACAATTTCAAGAAGAAATGTTTTGGTCACAAAGCTCTTCCCTACCCCACTGGAATTCACCCCATGAAGTAACCATGGCTTTCAGAGGTCAGAGGATGAAAATGCGTGTTCTAGGAAATTATTCTAAAAACTAATCACGGTTGAAACACTGGACCAGGCATCCTCGGCAAGCATTGCCAAGAAGCTAACAGAGCTCCAAGCAGGAATGGAGACGGAGACTCAAGGCCTGGCTTTGCTGTGAATGATATTATCAATAGGAGTATCTCTACAGTTACTATTATCTCCCACAACTTCCCTGTCAGTTCAGTGGTGACTTTAAACAGCACTGTCACAAGGCTACAATGACATCACCCTTGGACAATCTCTCCTGTGTTGGAATACCTACTATTTAGTTATCACTCTCATTTCCAGGTCTGCTGATGTTTTGAGGTACCCAATCCGAAAGGAATAGGAAAAGAGGATTTTATCATAATTTTGAATATTGAAGAAGTCAATCATAATTTGATAAGGTTGCATTCATGGGATTATTCTGAACACAAATTCATCTGTGTCTCTAGAAACTGTTAACGAAAGCAGACGGGAACATTGAAAGAGTCTTTTCTTGTCTCTTACATGCCTGTTCCGAGGACTGCATGTCTAGATTCGTAAGTTTGGATGTGATTCAAATAGATTCGCTTTCAAATCAGATACTTCTGCCCCTTGTTGGGTCTTGGTGGAGTGTGTGATGGATTAGTCACCTGCTGTCCCGTGTCTGAAGCCAGGACCTCTTAAAGCCAAGTTCCTATGGAGTTTAGAAATACAGTGGTAGTTACTCTTGGAAGTGGTTAGCTGTGGGTAAAATAAACAGATTAGCCAAAGAGGTACAAATCTTATCTTCAGGTTTATACATCCAGTGTGGGTGTTTACTTCTAAATCAATTTGGAGTGAAACTTATTTGTTGGTGTCTATCCCCAAAGGTAGGTAGCTATGGATGGGATGACTCTGTCTTAGGGCTGCGCATGATTCTTTCATAGTAAAAAAATTTGTTTAACTCAGTGAGAAATGGTTACTAAGATATGTAATGAAGTGCCATTGTTTGTAAAGATCTGATTTCAGGATCAGTATTTATAGAAATAAGTGCATATAATGCAACCATTTTTGATGAACCCTCACAGCACACAGTACAGAAATATATATATATATATACATAAATAAAATATATATACATAAAAATCTCAATTATATAGAAAAGGCAATGCATAATAAATATTACATATGCAAGAAACAATTTATAGTATTTCTAATTGCATGAAATGATAAGTAGATTCCATCTGAATATGTGTAGCTAAGCTGTTGTTGGAAGTTAAGTATATACGTGTATGGTTGGTCTCCCCTCACAGGAGAAGGGCTGCGCGCCACACAGGCACCAGGCCAGTGCTGAATAATGCCTTTGTATTCACATACCTTCACCCCCAGAGTCTGTTTATCCACCCACTGGGGCCCGTTCTTAATGTTCCCATTGCTTTGTTGGATCTTGTAGCTTCTTGACCTCTGATTTACTTTCCTAGAGATGAAACCTAAGAAAATCGACAGTTTTAATTAGAGTCATCGTCATGTATCTAGTAATTCCTCTGGAGTAAAGGATCAGTATTATAGACTCAGAAACAAGCCTCATAAAATAAAAGTGAACATAAAGTTTGGATCAAAAGCAAGTAAGTTTGTATCAATTTCTGGTTGTTTCTTTTCTCCACATGTGGATGAGAAGGTGCTGTGCCTGCCACACTTCCTGGATTCAGACATGGTTAAAATCATCTTTCAGGTGCGTCTGGACATACGCTTCCAGCCATGTCCTTCTATACCCATTAAGAATTATTTTCATAGCTCGGGTCTTGAGGGCAGTTGCTTTGTCTGCTGGACGCTGTTTCTTAGAGCTGACCTCTGTTTCTGTCACCAGAAAGAAATGGTCAAGATACTTCACATTTCTACAGTGCTTTGCCATCTAAGAAGCATGTCCACGTATTCTGCTTACTTGATTTTTACCATGACCTTGTGTGAGTCACAGCAGAGCAATGCTATCTCCATTTTTGACATAAGATAACAAGCTCAGAAAGAGCAATGACTTATGTAAATTTGTTCACTAAGGTTCTGAGCGGCCTGGCTGAGAGTGATCCTTCTGGTGACTCTTTACGCTCTAAGCAAACTTTAGCTGATGACCTGACCTTACTAAACCAGTGTTTATTTTGCCTCCTGACTGTAGGGTATATTATTTATGTTTGGGCAGACAATAAGGAAAGTGCTTTACTCTACACCAAGAATGTTCATTTGTCAAGTCACAGACTGGGAAGAATCATGGCTTCATCCTTGGATTTAATTTCTCTCTTCATCAAACATGATCTGATTAATTCTAACGTTGTATTCTTGGTTTAAAAGTTTTAACGTATTAATTTGCACGCGCACACACACGTACACGCACTTACGCACAGCAGACTTGTGGATGTCAGAAGACAACTTGTGGGAGGAGCCCGTTCTCTCCTTCTACCACGTGGGTGTTGAGGATTGAACGCAGATCACAAGGTTTGGCCATGCAACACCTCTGCCCGCTGAACCACCTCACCAACTTTTTAATTTATAATTTGGATATTAAAGGCACTCACCTGAGCATTACTTTTTTCTTTCTTTCCTTTGTGAGGGCTTATAGATTTCAGCTGGACATCTTTACTGACAAAGTATGTGGTACACATCTAGGTACCCTCTTTATCAACAAAGCATCTCAAATGAGCGTTGAGGGTGGATAACTCGGGGGTCAGGAAGCACAGGGCCTCTCTCTGTCCATATCTGCTGACTTTTGTGGGATGTGCCATCTATTTGAATCTTGGCCACTCTGCCAAAGTGGGCTTGTACTGTGAGAAAGAGTGCCATGTTAGACCCCTGGCTGGACACCCTAAATGACACCCCTGTCTTCAGTGACTAGTTACCCTTGCCTTAAGACATCCTGAAACTTTCTTTTTCCTTCCTCTTCCATTTTTGTGATGGCTGCACCTCATCTAGCTTGCTTTCCTGAGGCACAGTGAAAGAAGGAATCCTGTGGGGGTTGGTCATCTCTCAGCACCCCTAAAGGAAAACAAACTCCATCCATTTTCCAACCTGGACAAAGTATCTACCTCAGTTTTTTTGACTGTTAGTAAATCCTTAGTAATCTTTCATTTGCCAGCTCTGAGGACCACTGGAATAGGTTAGGGTTGGAACCCCAGGGACACTGGTTCCTTACTCTTCTGTCACACTCCAGGGAAATCAGCTTTTGAATTTAAAAATACACAATGTGTCTTTTGTCCACCTGTCTTCTCTGAAATTGCCTTCCCATGGAAGCGGTATGTTTGACAGTCCTAAGGGGAGAAGCTTGGACTCACAAGGCAAGAAAAAAGAACCTCACACAACTAATATACCAAATTATTATCCCATATTGCTAATAACTGCGTAGATATTTGACACGTGGCTATGAAATAGGAAACATAAATGATCCTGTAACTTTAGCTCCCTTAAAGCCAAAGGCAACGGCCCATAGAAAGATCTGTAAAATTATGACTAAAACAGTCTTACAAATCATACGTGTCCAAGGAACCATTAAAACATGCAGCATTTTAAAGGACAGGGTAAGCTTGAACCCCAGAAGTGCATTTCATATTTGTGGAAACAGATCAGACCTCAGTGGTAATTATTCATGGTAACTCTGTTTAAAAATTCTTAGCTACTTGTCAACCATGAGAGTGCATTTTAAATGTTCTTTCATAACACTTAGAGGAGAAATTTATAAGGATTACTAAATTTAAAGAAATGCAGACTGTCACCTTTGAGGCATGTTGATTGATGCAAAATTGACCCAAATAAATGCAGTGAGTGGCTGTCTTCCAGCCAGTGCTTTCGATGCTGGACAGTTCCATACAATAGGTCTACATTTTCAAAATCACATTCATCTTAATGGAAAGGAGGTAGAGCGACTTCCAGTGAGCTGCCTAGATAAATCTGAGGTTATATTTCTGTGTAGTTGTAGATGGTTGACCAACTTGTAGCAGGATCCCATGGCCTGCATGTCTGATTTGGAAACTGCTCCTTCCAGCAAAACCAAGGACTGTGCCATCAGGTGCTGCAGGATAAAGGGGAGGGAAACAAACACCCAGAACTTTCCCTGGAGTTTGGAGTCACATCATTTGGAAGAGGGAGGTAGGTCTTGGGCCAGGCTCCCTTCCATGACTATATATTTGGCACAGGAAGCATCCCTGTGGCTGGAGAATGGATTGATTGCTTGATATTTATTGAGCACTCATGGAGGGTATGGTTCTCAATATTCATGAACACATCAATACTTTTTCTCCCCAACCAGAAACATGATGCTTCCTAAAGTTGTTTATAAAATGCTTCTTACCTGAAATCAATCCTATAGCCTTTCAAGATGTGTGCGTGCACACAGAGTAAGGAAATGTAATTGAGCAGGAGTCCCTTGTCCAAGGTAGCCCAAGTACTTCCCATTATCCAGTCTACCCTCTGATTAAAATGAGAACACCCCATGTCATTAGTGAATCTGTATCAGTCCCGCCCTGAGCTCCCCAGCGGCCACTGGGAGATTTCAGAGCAAAGGTCTTGTGGCATTGGGCAGGATCCTATTATTTCTGTCAGGGGCAAACTTGGCAAACCTAATGAATGGGCTATGTTTGCAAACGACTGCCCAGGAGGACTGAGCTCCTCTAGGCTAGATGATTTCATTAGTTGGTGTCTAACTCATAAGTCTGAGTTATTTATTGTAAAACCAAATAGAGACCATATGACTTTGAAGATCTGATCAGACCAGGCTGTGTGGGCCAGATACTGAGCAGACGACGTCTCCCAGCATTCATCTGTCACAGTCCATTTTTCACTTGCTAAATCAGCTTTATGCAAATCTTACCATGGCAGGGCTCACCTATTCCAGAACCCTGCTCCCTTACCTCCAACATCTGTGGATTTTTTTTTTTTAAGATATGGGTAAATAAACACAAGTCTTTAGAGGTACACTGACAGCTATAAAATGGAATGAAATATTAAGTCATCTTGTTTAAGCCTCAGTTTAACATATGGTGAAATGATGTTTCCAAGACCACTGAGCCAAAATGATACCCACAGGGAAAAAAATACTATTATGTAAGTAACGCATAAGCAGGTCTAGAAGGAGCCTTCTCCAGTCTTTGGCAACCATCTCTCCTTCCTCCAAGCTTGCTGGATTTCCCTCTTAACTTACTCTCCTAGATTATAAAAGCAAAGCATAAGATAAGCAAACATATGTGCAAACAAAAAGTAATATATGCTTTGGAATATATCATCTGTTCGAACAGAACCAAACCGTTGCTGATATTTTATGGCATATACTCGTTTCTTTCTTACTTCCTTTTAACTTTGGCGTAGAACACACACAGCTTGGTACAAAACTGCAAAAACTAGCCGGTTTTTTTTTTTTTTTTGGTTTTGTTTTTTTAATAGCGTTAGTCACGCAATTTCTTCTTTCAGCAAACACAAATTAAGATTTCATACTAACTATACTTGGAGCCGTAGGGTTGTGGAAGACACAGCTCTCTCGCTGGCATATGCAAGCCTGGAGTTCTCACTGTGTCCTGGCTCTTTCATTGGAAACCCAGGTCACTGAGTAGCAAATCTTGTCTTGTGGGTATCTGCTGTCCTGCTGTAATGACACCTGACCCCACAGGGCACAACCCTCCACAAGACTTCCTCACTTTAGGCAAGAGCTTGAAGCCCTGGAGTCCAGGGCTTGCACATATATGACCCACTGGCTTTAAACCTGTGGGTTCCCAATATCTCCTCACATTTGATATTTTTCCAAATCACAACTCAGGGAAGTGCTATTCGTATATTCTAAAGGTTTTGGGGGTTTTGTGGGGGAGGGGCCCTGGGAATTGAGCTTAGGGCTTTGTATGCTAGGCAGGTACTTTGTTATGCCTGAGTTACAGTCTCAGCTCCAAGTACAATTTTAGATAGCCAAAGAATGGAAAAATAGAGTCAGCCAAAACAATTCATGCACAAGAAAAGATCTGAGAGGATCCCAAATGCAAAACTGGGGATCTGTCATCTTCTCAGCACATCAATGTGTGACAATACGCAGAATAATGCCAATTAGACCAGCGTGCCACAACTTCAAAATCCAGACATTTACTGCATGTTGACCATGTAAGCATGGCTGATTGACTCATTGTCCACATGCTTTCCATCATGTGATTCACAGCTCCAGCCCACTAACCACGTGGTTGGTCTTTCTGGTATGATTGTCCCACGCTGAGCCATCTCATTGGCATAAATTCTAAGTGGTTCCAAGGACCCACCGAGAATAACAAAGACACTCCTATCCCTCCGTCAATTTCAAGCATTTAGAGGCCATCTCCCAGGTATAGGACTCAAAGGTTGGCCTATTCCCGAGATACCATTATGCCTTCCTTTCTCCACACCCCTACCATCAACATGTACTAACCTTGGGTGAAGAAATGTGTTTAATTAACAGAACATGTGCATGGATACAGTTCTCAACACTGTGTCTTTGGACTACAAGGGGACTCAGAGGTCTCAAAATTTAAATAATTATCAGCCTTATTCACCATCTGCTGGATGGGGAGTCTTTCTGTCCACGGTTCCTATTTAAGAGCTCTGGAGTTTGGGTCTGCAAGTCTCCTGATTTTTCCAGATTGCCTCAAGTGTCTGAAGTTACCATGACGATCTCCTCTAAGTCTGCACTTGTCTCTTGACAGCACGAAAGGTTTAATTCCCCAAACTGGCTATTAGGCATGCAAGCCTGTGCACGCGGTTGGAAGAGAACTCAGGTTTAGGTTCCTGAGCTGCTGCTGCATTTTCCTCCTTCCAGTCCAACTGAACATTTTCTCTCCTTCCAAACCAGTAATAGAGAGAAAAAAAAAGTTTGTGTTTTAGGAAAAGAATAGATGGTGTGTGTGTGTGTGTGTGTGTGTGTGTGTGTGTGTGTGTGTGTGTGTGTGTATGTTGGGGAGGGCAAGTTGGAAACACCAAGAAACTCTAGTGACACCAGAATTCCCTCAGGTCACAACTGGAATACACAGTGGGATTAAAGAGGCATACAGGGCAGCCTGACTGAAAGGGAGATCCATTTAGACACTATGACCCGGGACTTGAAGGATGACTAGTAGAAGAATGGTGTGAAACTGGAAAGATCATGCTAACTGCTGTCCAGAAACAAAGGCAGGCAAACTAAGAACTGACTGCAAGGAAGTCTTGAGCTCACAGGAGATGCAGAAAAGGGTAAATCAGAAGATTCTAAATTTCAGGGTCCAAGGAACGTCAGCCATGGAGGTCAGAGATCTGTGTCCTTCTATGCAATGGTAGTTCTTAGCCATTCCCTGAGAAGCAATGCATGTGTTGTCCTAGTCAGAGGGATCCCTCAGCTCTTCAGGAAGAAAATTCCATTTGATTGTGTGATGCTGCTGAATCCGTGCTTTGGATGGGTTTCTGGAACTCCTTCATTGGTGTGTGAGAAAAAGTTGTATAAAATAGGGCGCTGATAACATTTAGCCATGCCAAAAACTGACTTGAACATAAAAAAAAAAGGGCTTCACAGAATGCCTCTCAAGTCTCTGCAGAGAAAAAGCAGCCAACTTAATTCTGTTTTGATTTTCCCTGATGTGTGACCTGATTTGTGGGCTGGATTTCCAGAGCCACAGTTGTCCCGACCCATATTCATGTCTAAGGCTTGCCCATGCCCAAATATGGATCTCTCGTATTTTGTGTTGACCATGTGCCTGGGTCCAACTGTCCAATCCAAGCCAGAGTCCTCGCCAAAGCCCTAACAGACACAACATAGACTAACATTATGTGATGGATAAACAATCCTGCCTGGAGTGACAGCATGTGAACAGCGTGGCTGGTAGGCTTGTGAGCAGGAAATGGGGTGGAGTCCGTGAATGACTGTTCCTACAATCACTGTTGGCTGCCAGCTCTGCCGTCAGCTTCTAAAGCAAGGACCAGGAAGTGCTTAACTCCTCTTTAGGGCTTCCAAATTCCACTGTCCTCCAGAGAGAGAGACCTATAGATCACAGTGTCATAGAAAAGAGAATATAGACTCAAACGGAAGATGCCTGAGACCCACAGGATGGAAGGAGAGTACTGACTCCCTCTGACTTCTTAAGACACATACAATGTTGCGTGTGTGCACACACATGTACACATACACATAATAAATTCATTTTATTTTTTTAAAGAGATAGAGAAGAAAGAAAGAAAAGTGTTGGAGGGACAACTATAGGGAGGAAATAGTCAAAGGAGAGACAGACTCAGAAAGAAGGAAGCAGTTGTGGAAGAGACAGGGGAAGAGGAATAAGGAATGACTTAGGTAGTGGTAAACCTGGGGGAAACTCCTAAGGACAAATGCCAACCACTGAGTAGAGACTGCCAGGGCTCATCGCCTGCTTTACATGGCATCCTTTATCGTCGTTTCACTGGAAAATATGGAGAGCCCACATCTGTGACCTTCACCTGCTACCATGACATTTAAATCAGTCAGTACCAATGGATCTTTCAATGTTGATGTACAAAGGCCAATATCCACCACTGTGTTAGAGCCAGGTATTTGTACTGGGTTTTAACCCAAGCCTTCTCCACCTATAGGCACCATATCTTCTTTATGATAATGCTCAATTCTTTGGTTATGGGCAGTTGGCATGGATATCTTCATGGTGTGGATCTGTGTTAATTCCTTTTTCTCCTCATGAAACCATGGGTTCCCAAATTTCCCTAGTGCACTTATTGTATGAACCAAGTTTTGTCTCCTGAAGAGTTTCACATCTGTCAAAGATGGACCATCACTCTCCACTCAGCCCTAGTCCCAAAGGTTTTTATTTTTCTAACCAGGCCTTCTGCCCACCTTCTCTCCACATTCCCTTTCTGCTTTTGTAAATTTCCGTGCTCCCTTAAGAACTTTGGAAATCAAGGCCCAATATTTTTTTTCACAATGTACATCTTCTTACCATATGCCTTCTTCCTTGACACATATTGCTTTTGAAGTAATAAAAACTAAAGTCACATATCTGTTTGCAGAACAAAATGATGAAGGAAAAATACAGAGGGTGGGGGATGGGGGGAGAAAGGCTGCAACATTCCAAAAGACTCATAGCCCCCAGGTCCTGGCTCCCGACTTCTTACTGTTTTTATGATCAAGTTAAAATGTCTCTTGTTATCTTGGGGGCACTGCTATGATCTCTGCTCACTCAGAGTCTTCAGATACATAGGTCCTGGAAAGCTCTTCCCCATCCATTTCTCCACCTGCCTACCTGCTATATATACTCCTACTAGAGTTAAAACACATCCCTGGACAGTTGGTCTCCTGTTCTGTGATCTCATGTGATATCCTTACTTCTCCTCCAATCCCCCGTGTTTATTCAAAACTATTTATGTGCTGGGTAACAGTCATAAGTTCCACAGAACAGGTACACAGCATGGGTCTTGGTGGCTTCATAAGGACTTTCTTGGGATCTTAGATAAAATCCTAGCATAACATCTTACTGCTGGGTAATTTGGGATACGTGTGTGTGTGTGTGTGTGTGTGAGGGAGAGAGAGAGAGAGAGAGAGAGAGAGAGAGAGAGAGAGAGAGAGAGAGAGAGAGAGAGACAGAGAGACAGAGAGAGAGACAGAGAGAGAGACAGAGAGACAGAGACAGAGACAGAGACAGAGAGATTCTGGATTTTTTAACGCCCCCTCCTTCCCTATGTCAGAATAAACAAGGATTGCATTTAACCAAGCACACTCACGAAGCTCTCTACAAACACCATTTGATTCCTCCTTGCTAGAAACTTACTTTTCATTCAGAACGCTCTCAGGACTGTTTTTGGAACTCTTCCTACAAATGTCTCCACATCCTATGTTCCCTGGGATCCTTGGGGTGGGGGTGCCATGTGTGAGACTTTAGTGGACCCTGTAACAGCAGGGCTCTAGGAGCCGCGGCGTTGACATTACACTACTCTTAGGGAATGTACATTTGTTCTGAGCATATTTGGAACTTGTCTCCAAGGCCTCACTATATGCAAAAAGGAAAGAAAGAAACAGGAAATGAAAAAGTCAGCAGAAAGAAGCTTAGACACAGCTCCAAAGGCCTCCAATGTCAATATTTTTTTCCAAGGGGGAGAAACGCCAACTATTTTTCAATGAAAAGAAAACTTTATTTTATTAACTGCTGATGGCTTTATGACAGTTGGGTGATCTGGTCTACAATTTCTAAGCCATTCTTGAGCATGCCCCCTCTGGAAACTTCCTTACAGTTACTGAGGTGCTAATTCTCTTCACCATGATTTCTGTGAAGGACAGCAACATCGAGACTCGAGACTGGTGGTCACGTTCACATGGCCAGGCAGATGTGAAATCTGTACGCTCACATTCCCACACTCTGGTGTCATGTTCTTCCAGGAACTATATAACACAATGGTGCAAAAACAAAGTGAAATCACTCAGCTCCTGCCACATAAATAACGCTCACTGCCCCCACCCCAGGGGTTTTCTCTGTCTCTTTTTCTCTTAGGTTTTTAATGAGTTCCTCTTTCTCCACTAAACACCAGATCAAGCCCCAGTATTCTCAAAGCGGAACATGGAAATCCTGAACTTGGGAAAGAATAGGGTAATAATACGATGTGATTTACCTACAAGTAGTGACATTTCAAAAAAGGAATCCTCTGAAAGGCTGAAATTATCCACCCTCTTCCTGGAAGCATTTCTTTTTTTTTTTTTTTTCCAGCAACTGAGTGAATGCTCCCCAGGGCAGGGGTAAAGAGTCTACTTAAACACAATTATGGACTTTAAATAGTCGTATAAATAATAGGAGCAACATGCCAGCATATTACTCTCGGTCAGAAATGTATTTGGTGAAGATTAATCCTGAAGATGGGAAAACTTTCGTTCGAAGCCTCTTAGTGCAATTTTATCCAAAAGAGCAAAACATTCTAATGCCTTTAAGTATGTCATTTACTTAATGTGATTTTATGTAACCATTTAAGTAAGGCCTCCAAAGAACTAATGAAAGCACGGGAAGTTGTCATTAATATTAAATATAGTATGCCCACAAACATTTGCAAACCAGGAACATGAATTCAAAAAAGAGCAGGCCCAATATCCCCAGCCTGGCAACTGCTGCCCCGGGTGTTTGTGTTGTGGACGGCTTTCCCTCTGTCTTGCATTGGAGTGTGTGCAAGGCTTTTCATAATGTTAAAAGTCTTTCCTTGCAAACAAAGTAGTACCTTAGCCTACTCTTTTCTTCTGCCCATCCATCATGAGTACTTGACAGTTACGGCAAATTAGATAAATGGGTTGGACTATTTGTGTGCTAGCCTTGTTATTTAGTTATAAAATTAGACAATAAAACATTAACAATATAAAAATAATGGGATCCTCCTTCTATTCCTAACCTGGATGAAGAATGCATGCCCATTTATATTTCAACAGGAGACGAAATCTCATTGGTAGTTTAAATCTGGAGTGACAGATATGAATCACACATTCACTGGTAGAAAATCTATCTGGGTTACTTTGTTTAATGGCTCAGAAATTGAAGAAACAAATTCAGCTGGCATAATTACAACAAAGATCTTAAAGATGAGAAAAAAATATGAACAGAACCTTCAGTGCTTCTTGTTAATCAGAAAACTTCCAAGTAATTTCTATACAACTCAACATTTAAAAATATTTAGAATTGTTCCTCCCCCCCTTTTTTTTTCTACAGAAAGATACAACCATCAGACTTCAGGGAGTTCCATTTACAAAATACATCGGTCTCCAAATAAGATGCACAGATCTAATGTGCACATTTGCTATTACTATGGTACAGTGGCAGAGCGTATTTGGCTTTCAGTGGTGACCAAGTTAAAAAAAAGAATTTAGAATCAAATTAAGATGTGTTGCAAACACTCTCTGAAATCAGAGAGAATTTTGAATAACTCGTCCGTGTACAGAACGAGTCCCTTCCAAACTTGTCCATCACATATCAGAGGTCTGAAATGTTTTCCTTCAGACTTAGCTGGCTTTGTTAGTGACTGTGAAATCATTTGGTCTAGGGACATCAATTGCTTTTTGTTTCAGAAAAACAGAGCAGGTAACACTTGCCTACTTTGACAGTGTGATCACGTACTGTCATGTGAGATCTCCACAGTCAGAGGACATAGGCAAAAAAAAAAAAACTAGGAATTTGGTGATGGGTGAGTGCTTTCCCTTTCAGGGTCATGGCCCTTGGTTAAGGTGATCCTTGGCTGTGGTCATGAAGGCAAGACCTCTTGAATGTGCAACCTCAAGTCAACAGGAAGAACACAGACATTGTTTGTGGAAAGGGAAGTGCAAGAGGGAAGGCTTCAGCATCGGGTCAATGTGTCAGTTTTAGGTGTGTCCTCACAAGAAACTCTCAGGGGAGAAAAGACCACCTTGGCTTTATGGCTGTGTGTTTTGTAGACTTGGGAATGATGGACCACATGACCTGTGGCAGTCAGTCTGACCTCTAAATTTTGTGAGGTTGACGTGGGCTTTTTTTTTGTCAGTTAATATCCCCAGAGGCCTTTTCAACGACTCCCAGGATGAGAGGAAGGGATCTCATCACTGGACAGTGTATAAGACTGTTGTCTTGCTTCCGTCTGACTATGACCTGGACTTTCAGGAACGGGCTGGACTGTTGAATACTTCATCAGTTTCTGTGAATTCAGAATCCAGCCATTCTCTCCCCTTGTCATTCTTCAGTTCGGGATGGGAGCATCCCCTGCAATGAAGCCGGGATGGGCCACAGCAGAGGGAGCAGAGAGGAAATACACCACAGGGAGAGGAATTATTTTAAAAGCTTGGCAGATAAACTCATCTCCCTCGACTCTTCTAGGACCCCTCCAAAAAAGTTTGGCAGGCCTGGGACCGCCTTTTTCCTCTGTCAAAATTTCATTTGACTTTTATAACTAATTTGAGACGCTCTTGTCCTTGAAGCTTTCCCATGCCCGCATATCAGAATGAGCAGAGAACCTCCATGAGTTCCTTTCCTGAGGGTCAGGATGTGTGTCACCGAGGCTCTGTTATATGTGCTAAAACTATGCCTGCCCCGTGTGACACCAAAGGCTTCTGGGATAGAAAAGATAACGTGGCATTCAACCTTTATAACTTTCATGAGCTCAGTGGATCCTGGGGAAGGGAGGTAACCGGGCTTGTGTAAGTTCTGGCATAAGTTCTGTTTTAGCACGGGGAGTTGTAGTGGGTTCTTCTAATAATGGCCCCTTTTAACCGAGCAGAGCTTGAGCCTAGAGCCTGGGAGGCCAGACAGAGCAAGACACCAGCTGAGAAAAACCCGGCTCTCTCGGGTGTGAATGAAGTCTTTTAGTGCCCTGCCTCACCCGAGCAACTCCGGGCTCCGAAAAACGTCCTGTTTGATATTATAAGCTCCCAAAAGACATGGGCTGCGACTGCTCTTCTTACACAGCCCAGCGCCACACGCCACACGCCACAGGGCTCTTTCATAAATATTGTTCAGTGACGCTCACTCGCCTCGTGAGTGCATGTGGAGGGTTCAGGAAGCCCCAGGGAGCTACATCACCAGACACCAGACGCAGCCCAGGGATTGCCTGGGGAACCTAATACTTGCTGAGTGTCCTCTCTGAGTGGTGCCCCTCTGCACCCACTTTGTGAGACGCAACCAGGAAGCAGAGCTTGGTTCCTCAAACTTGCTTACAGTCTAGTGCAAATCTTAGTCCTGGGGCTTACAGAAAATGAGGGCAGAGTTTAACCAGCACACTTAGGCCAGAAGAATGGTAAAGAAAGGATGCACGGATCCACAAGACTAGTCTCTTGAGAGTCTGCCAGCCTCCTACCCATGGACTCCTGCTGTGAGAAAGCACCTGAAGGATGGATAGTGAAAGGCCACCGCCCAGTGAGTTCTAGTTAGGAAAGCACCAGGGAAGAGATGTCTTCTCATCCATGAACTCAGTTCTTTCTCTAGGAAGGGATGGAGGGAGGGGGACACTGAGGGAGGGAAGAAAAATCCCTTACCAGAAGTGTTTTTGTAACTTCTTGCAATTTTCTCCATTTTCTTAAAATGTATTTTGAGACCATTTTTCCCCTTTCTAATGTTTTCAGATTTATTTATTCTATTTTATGTGTATGAGTGTTTTGCCTGAGTGTATGTATGTAACCCACGTGTGTACCTAGTGCCTGTGGAGGTCAGAAGAGGGGATCAGCCAGGAGGTGGTGGCACATGCCTTTAATCCCAGCACTCAGGAGGCAGAGCCAGGTGAATCTCTGTGAGTTTGAGGCCAGCTTGGTCTACAGAGTGAGATCCAGGACAGGCACCAAAACTACACAGAGAAACCTTGTCTCGAAAAAAACCCAAAAAACAAAAAACAAAAACAAAAAAAAAACATACAATCTACCTTGATCATGTTTTTTCATCCTCCCTTAATTCCTCCCAGATCTTTCCCACTTCCTACTTACCCAACTCTATGTTCTTGTTTTCTCTCTCTCTCAAAAGAAACAAAGGCAAAAAAAGAGAAAAGAAACATTAAAAACCCCAATAAAGCACAAAAATAAAAATAAACAAGCAAAGGACCAATAAGGACAAAACATTCCCCAAACAAGCAAAGTGAAATAAAAAGTCTACAAAAATACCACTGAGTTCATTTTGTGTTGGCCAAACTCTTGGGCATGGGTCCTGCTCTGGAGAGTGGTTAATATACCCAATGAGATTCCCCTGGAGAAAACTGCTTTTCCCATTGCTAGCAGGCATCAATTGCAAAGACCCTCTTGATTAGGGGTGGGACCCTGTGTCCACACCTCCCTCTCAGCACTGAGAGCACCATCCGGCTTGAACCTGTGTGGATTTGCTATGTGTTGTCACAGTCTCTGTGAATTCACATGGGAATTGGTTCTGTTGTGTCTGGAAGACACCATTTCCTTGGAGTCATCCATCACCTTTGCCTCTTAAAATCTTTCTGTCTCTTCATTCTCATGGATCCCTAAGCCTTCAGAGGAGGGGTTTGATGGTGACATCCCACGTAGGACTGAGTGCTCCAAAGTCTCTCACTCTCTGCACACTGTCCAGTTGTGGGTCTCTGTTAGTTCCCATCAACTGCAGTAAGAAGCCTCTCTAGTGTGGGCTGAGAGAGGCACCGAACTATGGGTATAACAATACATGTCTAGGAGTCATTTTATTGCCATGTTCCTTTAGCAGAAAAACAGTATTAGGTTTTTCCCTGGGTCCATGACCTATCTAGTCTCAGGTTCCCGTCCACTTTATCGGTATCAGGTACAGGTTTCATCTCACAGAGTAATCCTTACATCCAATCAGAAAATGGTTGGTTACTCTCATAATGTTTGTGCCATTATTGCACCAGTATATCGGGCAGGAATGTCACTGTTGTAGGTTGCAAGGTTTGTAGCTGGGTGGTATTGATGATTACCTTTCTCCTCTGGTAGTATTAAAGAGAGCCTTCCGGGACCATGAACACTAGTCAGCAGGGGTGAAGCTTCTAGTTCGGCACCAGCTCAACTTCTCTGTGTTTCATGACCTAAGTGCTCCCTGCAGCCATAGGGCCTTATTATCATGATGAGGAGAGTCACCAGTAGCCTTGGCAATAACCTGTGATGTTTGAGGGTTTCTATGGGACCCCTTTGGCCAGTGACTCAACAAACGTAACCCATTTCTGGTACTGGAGGTTTTACTTGCTGACATAAGTTGTCCAGTTGGGGCATTGTCACCCTGTTGTTTGGTGGCTCTACTTAATTTTTGTCACATGTGTACATATTTTAGGAAGCTCTTGCAGTAGTAATTTTGCATGTGGTTTTTCAAATGGCCCTTAGGTGTTAGCTGTCCTTCCCCATGTTCTTCCCCCTTACCCTTGTCCCTCCTTCCTCTTCCTATTTAATCCTTCTAGTCCAGTTTCCCCTTTGTCTCCCCATAACATCATATTCTGTGTCTCTTTCCTTGGAAGACCCTCTCCTCCCTCTTAGTTCTTCACTAGATACCTAAACTCTGTAATTATTCAGATCGTAGTGCCCATATCAAAAGCTTAAAAGCTAATATTCGCATAATAAACAAGAGTAATTGTCTTTTCAAGTTTTGGTCACCTCACTTGGGATTTTTTTTTTCTAGCTCCATCCATTTACCTGCTAATTTCATTTTTCTTTTTTTTCTTTTTTGGTTTTTCCGAGACAGAGTTTCTCTGTGTAGTTTTGGTGCCTGTCCTGGATCTCACTCTGTAGACCAGGCTGGCCTCGAACTCACAGAGATCCACCTGGCTCTGCCTCCCAAGTGCTGGGATTAAAGCCGTGTGCCACCACCACCCGGCAATTTCATTTTTCTGAACAACTGAATATTTCATGTGAAAATGTGCCATATTTTCATTATTCATTCATCAGTTGATAGATATCTAGGCTATTTCAAATTTCTAGCTATTATAAATAGAGCAGCAATGAACATAGATGAGCAAGTATCCCTGTAGAATGTAGAGTCCTTTGGGTGTATGTCCGAGAGTGGCATACCTGGATCCAATCCCAGCTTCTAAAGAGCCACCACACTGATTTCCATAGTGGTTGTACAAGTTTGCACTCCCACCAGCATCGAATATGTGTTCCCCCTTCCCTTCATCCTTACTAGCATGTACTATCAATTGTTTTATTAATTTTGGCTATTCTGACTGGAATAAGATAAAATCTCCCAGGAGTTTTAATTTGTGTTTACCTGATGGCTGAGCATTGCATTTCTTTAAGTGGTTCTCAACCATTTCTGTTTCACTTTTTGAGAACTTGATGCTTAATTTTGTGCCCCATTTTCTAATTGGGTTGTTTGTTTTCTTGATGTCCAATTGTTTTGGTTCTTTGGTATTATAGATGCTAACCCTCTGTCAGATGTATAAAGATCTGTTCCCATTGTGTAGACTGCTGCTTTGCCCAAATGATGGTGTTATTTGTTGTATAGAAGCTTTTCAGTTCATGGGGTCCCATTTATTAATTTTTGGTCATAGTGTCTGTGAAACTGGTATCCTGTTCAGACAGTTCTTTATTGTGCTGATGAGTTCAAGCCTATTCCCTACTTTTTCTTCTATCAGATTCAGGATATCTCACATTGAGGTCCTTGATCCATTTAGAGTTGAGTTTTGTGCAGGATGATAGATATG
The DNA here is from genome assembly GCA_902168415.1 of Peromyscus melanophrys. Lineage (NCBI taxonomy): Eukaryota > Metazoa > Chordata > Mammalia > Rodentia > Cricetidae > Peromyscus > Peromyscus melanophrys. The sequence goes on along the minus strand of CABHPR010143895.1, from coordinate 2,342 downwards.
GATGCATTTCCACTCTTCTACAGTCAGCCATCCAGTTTGACCAGCATCATTTGCTGAAGATGCTGTCTTTTCCTCAGTGTGTATTTTTTTGGCCTCTTTGTCAAAACTCAGGTGTCTGTAGATGTGTGGACTTACACCTGGGTCATCAGTCCAAGTCCATTGGTCAGTGTGTTTGCTTTGTGCCAATGCCATGCTGTTTTATTATTATAGCTCTGTAGGATGACGTGAAATCTGGGATGGTGATACCTCCAGCAGTTCTTTTATTATTCAGGAATGTTTTAGCTATCCTGGATTTTGTGTGTGTGTGTGTGTGTGTGTGTGTGTGTGTGTGTGTGTGTGTGTGTGTGTGTGTGTATGTGTTTCCATATGTATTTGAAAGTTTTCCTTTCAAGATATCCAAAGAATCGTGTTGAAATTTTGATGAGGATGGCATTGAATTTGTTGATTACTTTTGGTAGGATGGCCATTTTCACAATATTAATCTTCCTGATCCATGAGCATGAGCGATCTTTCCATCTTCTGATGTCTTCTTCAGTGACTTAAAGTTTTATTATAGGAGTCTTTCACTTGCTTGGTTAAAGTTATTCCAAGTTTTTTGGAGGGGATGCTATTGTGAAAGATACTGTTTCCCTGATTTCTTTCTCAGTATGTCATTTATATACAGAAAGGCTACTTTTTTTTAATGTGTTAAGTTTGTATCCTGCTATTTTGCTGAAACTGTTTATCAGCTGGAAAAGTTTTTTGGTAAAGTTTTTGGGGTCTTTTATTCATAAAATCATATAATCTGAAAATGAGAATACTTTGACTTCATCCTTTTCTACTTGTATTTCCTTGATCTTCTTCAGTTGTCTTATTGCTCTAGCTTAGATGTCAAGTACTATATTGAATGGTTATGGAGAGATTAAACATCCTTCTCACATTTCTGGTGTTGTCAGTCTTATCCTCTACGAGGTGTTCTAACTTTTCATTCTGGTTATAAGTCAAGCTAACTTTGAGTTGTTTGTATTCCCCACAACCTACAGTTATACTTTTTTATTTATCCCATTGTGCTCATTGTATTCCTTCTATAAGGATTCATATGTGGTTGGAATTTTCTCCCGTCCCACCTGGCCCCACAGTCTAGATGAATCTCTCCCACCTGCAGTCTCGTAGCTGCTTATAAAATAATTATTCAGAGGCTTAATATTAATAAACTGTTTGGTCTATGGCTCAGGCTTTTTGCTAGTTAGCTGTCATAACTTAACTCAACCCATTCCTATTAATCTATGTTTTGCCACGTGGTCCGTGGCCATGCCGATACCCATCTGTTGACATCTTGTTGCTCCTTTGGTAGCGAGCTCCCATCTCCTTCATCCCACCTTTCTCTTTCCTGTATCTCTGCTTGGATTTCCTGCCTGCCTCTAAGCTGCCTTGCCATAGGCCAAGATAGCTTCTTTCTTAACCAATGGGAACAACATATATTCAGAGCGTACAGAAAGACATCCCCCAGCACTCATGTCTTTCCTACAACTCAGAAAACTTTCCAACCTTTGCTGTGTCTGCTGTGGAAGAATGAGGTATTCTCCTTGTAATCTGAAATAATTTTACAATAATTGGGTTATTTTGATTTATCTTGGCAAGACTGTATTCTTCTAACTTAACAAGCCAATGGGGAATTTCAAGATCACTGGAGCTGTAGCCTTAACTTCTTATGACTTACTATAAAATTTAAAATAGAGAGCATAATTGCCAAATAACCCAATATATAGAGCTCTACAACACAATGCTATGAGTCACCGAAATATGTAGTAGGAATTCAGCTGACTACGGCAAAGCTATTACCTGGAAGAGTCAAGTTTTTTTTTTTCCGGAGGAAGCCAAGGCTCAAGGAGTATTGGTGTTATTTGGCTTTTGAACATATCAGCTGTTTTCTGCTATGAATATCATGTGCCCTATTATAGCTTCCCCAATTCATTCTTTTTCCTAAGAACTAACAATGTGAATTGATCATTCTTTGGGCATAGTTTTTCCATATACAATTGAGGTATTTGGATAACAGTCACACAGGCAAGGCTTCCTCTTTCCAGGCTTTGTCTCTCTTTTTTAGCATGAGAATCAGACATCTCCTTTAGCTAGCATCCAAGGCCGGGGCCAGCTCTGGACAAAAGCATTTTAGATACCTCTCAAACATCCAAGGACAAGCAGCCGACAGAATAAGCATTCCAGACCACCTGCTAGTCTCCTGAATTAAGGTAAATATCTATACGGAGACACCGCCTAGGCCAGGCAGATGTTAGGTACATAGCTTTGTTTCTTGTGCAAATTAAGCTTTAACCCTCCTCAGAACAAAATGATTTTTTTTT
>CABHPR010143894.1:0-27938 GCA_902168415.1 Peromyscus melanophrys | reverse complement strand
GCTGCATGTGTGTCTGCTGCATGTGTGTCTGCTGCATGTGTGTCTGCCTGACTTTCCTCACCCCCATAAACGCCTTTCTTCAGCTGCTGATCCTGTCTGCTGTGTACGAGTTCTCCACTGCTGCCTGCCACACTCCAGATTTTCCTGCTTTTATTTCTTTAACTGGCAGAGAAAATGAACCAGTCAAGACCCTAGATGGTGACATAAGAACTTGTACCGTCCTGTGTGTGGCAAGGAGACATCGAGAATATCAGTGACAAGGTAAGGAAAGGAAAGGAGAAAAGGCGGCCACAAGATAGCTCAGCAGGTAAACACACCTGACACCAAGCGGATTCTATTCTGGGACTCTGATGACTGAAGGGGAGAACAGACTCCGGGAGTTGTCCTCTCACCTCCATGTGTGCACTGTGGTCCTTGGTACACACACACATGCACACATGCACACACATACACACATGCACACGTGCACACACATGCATGTACACACACTTGCGCACACATACACATACACACACGCACACACACGCACATGTACACATACACACATGCACACACACACACATGCACACATGTGCGCACACATGTACACACATACACACACACAGACACACATGCACACACACATGCACACGTACACATACACACACGCATGTGCACACACATGCACACATACACATACACACATGCACACACACAGACACACACATGCACACACAGAGACACACATGCACACACACACATACACACACATGCACACGTACACATACACACATGCACACGTAACACACACACACGGCAGGGAGTACATGCATAGAATGTCATAAGAACATAGAGATGAAAGAAGGAAGGAAAGAAATCATATGATGGAAAGAAGGGGAATGGGAAGAGCAGTATAAAGAAGTAAACAATTGTAAAGTCGTGGCCTGTCTTAACTCCACAGCAGGCTGTGAGACCCCTCTTCTTGTCCAGTAGGCCGTGCATAGGTCGTAACAGATGACCCTGGGTTTCTTCTGAGAAGAAAGCTGTCTGAGATACAAAGACACAAGAAAGCTTTATAATAAAATTAACACTCACCAAGGCCTAGATGTCAACTAACGGAAGCTGGAGGAAGAGGGGGCAGTCTATGCAGACTAAAGACACAGTCTGGAGAAGTCCAAGGCAAGACAGGAAAATAAGAACGGGACACAAGCCGGGCGGTGGTGGCGCACGCCTTTAATCCCAGCACTCGAGAGGCAGAGGCAGGTGGATCTCTGTGAATTCGAGGCCAGCCTGGGCTACCAAGTGAGTTCCAGGAAAGGCGCAAAGCTACACAGGGAAACCCTGTCTCGGAAAAAGAAAAAAAAAAAAAAAGAACGGGACACAAAATAATAGTCACAGAAAGACAAGAACTTCATGCTCTCTCTCATACAGGGAAGCTGGAAAAGGATTAGCCGAATGTATCACAGTAATGACTAGAGATTAGAAAGGGCAGGGAGAGGAGATGGATGGAGGGAGGCTGAATTTAATCATGTATGCTGTATGCGTGTGTAAAAATATCACCCTGGATCTCATCACTATATACAATTAATACATGATAATCAAAAGCAAATAAAACGTTTTGGGGAGAAGAAGACGGAAGAGGAGAGAAATTCAAACAAGGCCTCCCAGCTTTCAAACAGTCAGCCATGTAGACTTCTGACAGCTCTGTCAATAGAGATTCCGTTGTTCTTGTTAGAATCCCATAAATGACTGAGTCCAAATTTTTCTTAGAATTCAAAAGAGAGAGAGAAAATCCACAGACACAAAAGTCAAGAATAGGATGACAGCTGGCATCTGGGTCTCTACTCAGCGTCACCTGTGACAGGGAAGGTACCAGTTCTCCGGTGGCAGGAACATAGCAGCTGACATAGGACATCGTCCTTGGCTTCACAACCTGATACAAGAGATGACGTCGAAGATGCAAGAGCCTGTCAGGAAGATCAGTCCAAAGTAACAGAGGCAAGTGCAGAAGGGTCTCTACTCACTGCCTTAGTCCAAATGTAAAGTGACAATACTAATCAGATTTTAAATTCTTACAGGAACCCAAGTGATTCGGATTTGATCTTGGCCAGTCTCCTCCTACACTCACTTAGACTGGTTACATCACTGCAGATATCCAAACACTCCAAAGTGAGGCCAGCTTGAAAATGGGCACCAGCCCTAATGCTTGTGTTGAAGAAAATCTACCAGCTAAAGGACTCATTGGCCGTGTGCCAATAATTAACTTCAATACACCCACCCGACCCAAGGGACAGACAGCCTGTGTATTCGCATAGCTGAGTCAGATGAGAAGCAGTTGGAGGTGCTTGTGTCTGTGAAGTGTGGATGGAGGAAGATTATATCTGCCAATATTTGGTCCATGAACTGGAGCATTTCCTACCAGCAAGCCACTAGACCCTAGACCCTTCAAACTCATTTTGGCGCTACGCAGCCTGGGTCATTTCCTTTCCTTATTTCAGTCTGTTTCATAGCTTGCAATCATGTGTGTTATAACATAAAACTTGAATAGATTGATAGTTTTGACAGGCTAATGACATACAGAAGTAAGAAACGCCAGTGGTCTGTGATTTTGAAAACTGCTTGCATTGTCTCAGGCTGAACTGTGACCCTCTGAAACAAGCTGATGCCTTCTCCAAAACCATGAGAATCACAGCAGGAGGTAAGTGAAGAGAAGGCTTTGTTTTCAGCGTTCTTCATCACTACTGTCAGATGATGCTCTTGATTGTTTTTGAGACAGAAAAATAAGTACACACCCAAGAATCACTCCAAAAACTGACAGTCATCAAAATAAAACACAAAGCCTTAAGGCTGTTTGAAAACTACCCATCTTGCAGAGGTTATGACAATCTTAGACAGTGCGTACTCCATCATCCTGTTCAGAAAACATCCGTGTGTGTGTGTGTGTGTGTGTGTGTGTCTGCGTGTGTCTGTGTATGTATGTGTCTCTCTGTGTGTGTCTTATGTGTGTCTGTGTGTATGAGTCTGTGTATGTATGAGTGTGGGTCTGTGTGTGTATATGTGTGTGTGAGTCTGTGTGTCTGAGTGTGTGTGTGTGTGTGTGTGTGTGTGTGTCTGTGTGTCTGTATGTGTGCTTTGCTAATTTTCTGGGCCCTTGGCATGGTTCCCAGCAAGTACCTCCTTATCTGTGATGCTCTGTACCATGCTTCTGTGTTGCTAAAAACTTTCTCTGGAGGTTTTATATTGCCATTTTCGGGTATATGCTGCCTGTAGAGACCCAGCTGTAGAGGCCCAACCGTCCGTATGAGCTAGACACCTTTTTCCTGAGAGAGCAGTCCCTTACCACCTCCCCCCTGTCTAAGCCATGCTTAGGAGTTAGCCTTGACAGTATGGCAGTAAAGAAAAGCACTGATATTTGAATCTCTTTTCCTTTCTCCCTTTGGAAGCTTTCCCTCCAACACCCATGAAGCAGCATATGTGAAGCAACAGTTTCTGTGTGCTCCAAATCAGGAGCCACTGAGCAAGCTGAGACACTTGAAGAGAAAGATGGAGCAGGTTCCAACATCAACCAAGACTTACTAATGCTTCATTCTACCTGGATCCCCTGCTTGGGGCCTGGCCTGCTGCCCTTAGTTTAACTAGTCCGGCAGATGGAGATATTCTAAGGAGACATTTGTCTCTCAGTCTGACTACCAGACTACTGAAACAGTGGACTTTGAAGATATGGGAATTTCCCCAGGAATCTCATGCTGGGAAAGGGAAAAGGCACCAGCCAGAGGGAGAACTTGTCCCCTAGAGATTTCAGACAGTTATAACAACTCACTACCTGACGATGATGATGAAGCCCAGATAGTCAATGGTGGGAGGGACCTTGTCTTAACTGGGATGGCTTAGATGGGCACATCCTTGACCCTCTGTTTAAACTTTGATCTTACATCAGGACACTGAAGACAGATTGAGGGGTTTCCTCTGGACCCCCTTCTCCTTCTCTCCAATATGGCCATGTTGAGTAAGTCTCCTTTTTCTGCTTCCCACTTTAGATTTGGCTCTTTTGATCGGCTTATTGAGGACAGGAGGCCAGACATGACTTGAGATACGGACATGACCCCTACCACATTAGGTAACGCTAGCATAGAACAAGTTCTCTCGCTGCTCTCCCACATAACTGATCACAATCTCCCAAAGCCTTACCTCTGTGGAACCTGCCTACCCTGCAATCCAATCAGTAAGTAACAGAGCAAGCAGAGAACACGCTGAAGATCAGAAATGCTGCTTACGTTCCAGTGCTTCTCGCTTTCAGAGCTCTTATTCTTAGCTTGAGAAGAAGTCGATGCCCAAGGGCAGTGCAGTGTAATTATTAAGACCACTGGCACTGGTGAAGATGGAGTCAAATCTTGGCTCTAATGTTTACCAGCTCTGTGACCTTGAGCAGGGGACTTAAGCTCAGCTCCGCTGGGTTGAGCATATGATGAGGGAAATGACAATGTCTTTACAGGGTTGTTACAAGGATGAGGTGAGTTAAAATACGAGAAACACCTAGAACTGTGCCAGGTGCATAGGTTTTGTTTCATTTCTAAGCTCACAAATAATAGAAACAGCAAGAAGAAGAGAGAGAAGGGTTTCCATAGGCGACTGCCTGGACACCAGCCAGCAGGTATCAGTAAGCATCTCATAGGGGGACTTCTCAAATTAGATCCAAAGCACCCAAGGGCACCACTGCATTGCATCACAGTGGGTAGGGAAGATGTATAGAGAGGAACCTGCACCATCCAAGGACACTGCTCTATTCCATCTCCGAATATAGATGATGGTGGTTATGAAGAACCTGATAGTCAAGATTCAGTCATTTAATAGAAAGGGCAGTACAAACAAATTCTATTCAAAGAGTCAAAATTTTTAAAAGTAACTTCATAGGAATCTACTTGACTATCAAAAAGCCTCTAAGGGGTCATTATTATAGATACTAAAAGCTGAGCAAGGTGGCCTGTGCCTGTAATCGGAGTTCTTATGAGGTAGAGATGGGGAGATTGCTGCAAGCTGAAGGACAGCGAGGACCACATTCACACAGCGAGCTAAGGAAAAAAGAGACTGCGATGGCTAATGGTATGTTTTAAGTTTAAATGACTGTGCTTAAGAGATCTATAAAACAAAAGTGCCTCTAACCTGTAAGCCCCACTTGCCCAAGGACAGATGACTTCCTGGAATGCTGGGAAATACATCAGGAAGTGTACTTGCACAAAGACAGGAGGTATGTGGCCTTTAGAAGGCCCTGACTAATGTAATTTGGTGACATACTCTGAGCATGAGTCTCGGGTATGAACCTGGCCAGTATCCATGGTCCTGGCCAGTATTTAATAATGCCTCTTACTGGTTCAAATTCATTAATTGTAAGACTGGTGAATCTCTGAGCAAACTCAGACCTATAACAAGACAATATAAAAATTCAGCAAATCATTTTTTGAGGGAGTGTGTTGACTACTAATTATCCCCTACTTTTCACTTCCTAAATATTCTTTTAAGAAGTGAAAATGCCCTGCATTTATCAGGATTCGCACACATAGCACATATCGAAACTACAATTCCCAAACTCCTTTTTGCAGCTCAAGATGGCTGTGCAGCCACAGTCTCATCACTGAATGTAAATGAAAATCTGTTCAGTCAATCCTGATATCCCTCTTTACACGACAACTGCTCCCCTTACACTTCTCCCTCTCATCAATCTATATTCAGAACACAAAACAAGTAAACTAGTTTTTTGTGCAGATGAACCAAAGCCAAGAAAACTGCTGAACAAAAGAATCTGAGTTCCCTGATCAGCTTGAGGGCAGAACAGAGTGACTCTACCTTCCCTAGACCCTATGCCTCTCTCAAGGATGCTGTATCTATCTAATTTATGCCAGAGTAATTGGGGTAATTGGGGGGAGGTTGAAGTAGCCTACTCTTACCTTAATAAACTTAGAGAAGAGGATGGAAATTAAATTTAAATAGCACAGTCAACAGCACCTTCCTGTGTGTTACTCTAGGAAGACACAACATAATTAAGCTCAAGTTGTACCTTCAAAAAAGCCTTCAAAAGCTTTATAATCCACAAAATGAGCCAACTGTGCAATGCGTTGCATAACTACATGGTCTACACTGCTTGTCACCTAAGAGCTACACGAAGGCAGTATGGTCTGACAGGATTAGACAAGGTCTGTCAAGTCAGACCAAGAAGTTTTTGGTCAGGAAAGTCTTCAAGGCATCCTCAATGAGAAAGATCTGGAATTAATAGATTCCAAAAGCAAAAGTAAACATTGACAGGAAATGGGGAAGCACTCTAAGGAAGGGAAACGTGTGAGTAAAACAAACAGGAGAAAGGTACATGTATGGCAGCTGGTCCAGGATGGGCTCCCAGGCCTTAGAAAACACAAGCTTGAAGAAAAGGTTTAGCTCCATTGTGGAAAGAACTACATTACTGTAATTATAAAATGCTTATTAAGTTCTCTCTACATGTAAACATTGTGCTTTCTGTATACTTTTTCAGTTTATCCTTACAATATACTAATCTTTAAGTACCACATTTAACCTGAGTCTAAATTAATAGACCCTGAAATAGAAATTTTGAAGAACTAGAAAAAATGATGGCACTCTGTACTTGTCTGCAGAGAAGCAAGGCATGTGTGAGCCATTCCTGGCCATAAACACAATCCCTGCACTCAGGAGGCTAAAAGAGATTGAGAGTTCAAGGTCAATATGGGCTATATAACAAGTTCCAAGCCATCCCAAGCTACACAGTGAGTTTGGCCCTTTCAACAAAGCAAACAAAGAAATGAGAAAGATGTGAGAGAGGGGGAAGGTGGAAGAAATGGGAGAGAAGGAGATAGGGTTTCAGCTAGCATGCTGGTACTGATGGAGGGAAGGAAGCCTAGACCCAAGACTATGAAGAAAATGGCAAGTAATTATGGGGTTTTGTGGAGTCCTGTGAAAGAAGACAGAGCTCTCTATGACTTAAAATCTGACCTTTAAAGTTAGCAGAATAAGGGGCCAGCTGAATTATATAACTAAACATAGAAAGTGAGGACACATGGGACTTACTGGGATGTTTCTAGAGTCTATACTGAAGACCATTGCTTTCTCAGGCCTCTACCTGCTCATATGACACTTGCTTAATCCCAGCACTCAGGAGGCAAAGGCAGGCAAATCTCTGAGTTCAAGTACAGTCTGGTCTATAGAGTGAGTTCCAGAACAGCCAAGCTTAGGCAGTGAAGGAAATCATCAAAAATGGAAAGTAGGTGAAAATGTATTTGGATGAGGGGTCATGTTCCAGCTCCAGCAAGCAGCAGAACTTGTCAGTTTTGGCCACATGGTTCTGGCTTTAGTGTCAAGGATAGAAGAAAGGGGTTATGGAATCTCCCTCCATGACTAAGGGAAGCCACTGAGGCCAAACAAATGTCAGGAGTGTCCCTCCACGGAGGCCTAAAGAGGCCATTGCGTGAAACTGTGAAGGTGAAGCCTGGATTGCCTTGGAGACCTCAAGATATCAGAGATGCCAGAACTGTGGGATACTTGCCAGGGAAAGCTGCTAACAAGGAGTGGAACCAGCCCAAGAGAAAGAAGCATGTTGCAGTCAACAAGGTTGAAAAGGAGTTGGAGATCTGAAGAGCATTTTGACATCAAACATGGAACTGCAGAATTTGAAGTTTGCCCAGCTGGGTTTTGGTCTTGCTTAGGCCCAGTATTTCTTCACTGAACTCCCTTTCCTCTTTTGGAATGGTAATGTACATCCTGTGTCATTGTATGATGGAAAGATGTGATCTGCTTTTTCACTTTGAACTTTGGGCTTTTAAACAGTGTTGAGACTCTTATAGACTATGAGGACTTTTGAGGTTGAACTAAATGCATTTCTAAATTATGATATGACTACAAGCTTATGGGGTTCAGGGAGTGGAATGTGGTGGTTTGAATAGGAATGGCCTCCATAAGCTCATAGATTTGAATCTTGGTCACCAGGGAGTAGTACTATTAGGAGGTGTGGCCTTGTTGGAGAAAGTGTGTCTCTGGGGATGGCCTTTGAGGTTTCCAAAGCTCAAGCCAGGCCCAGTGTCTTACTTTTCCTGCTACCTGCCAATGCAGGTGTAGAACTCTCAGCTCCTTTTCCAGCACCATGTCTGCCTTCACACAGCTGTGTTTCCCACCATGACGATAATGGACTAACCCTCTAAATGTAAGCCAGCCCCCATTAAATGTTTTCCTTTACAAGAGTTGCTGTGACCATGGTGTCTCTTCACAGCAACAGAAATCTTAACTAGGACAACTCTTCAAAAGGAAACAAGAATGCTAAGTCATGTGACTGATGGATGTTCCTGTCCTGGGTGTCTCTGAAAGCATCCAAACATCAGAGACACCACTTTTACCAGAAAATATCTGTGTTGGTCCTGTATCCCGACCTAAAAACATTGTGAAAAATATTTCTTGAACCATCACTGTAAGTAGAGCAATGATTTTTCTTAAAGCCCTGAGGGGGAAAATGATGCAGTAGACATGAGGAAAACATAAAAGGCATCCTTTTGAACCATTGTACAAAAAAAAATTAGCCAAGCTCCGTTAGTCCTGAGATTCTACAGAAGAGGTCGGTCAGATAAGAATGAGAACTGATCACTTGGCATAACCAAAGGGTTGGTGGGAGGGAGAAGGAGCACACTGGGCCCTTAATGTGACTCTTTGAGGGAAGGGTGCCAAGCAGGGCCTGGAGCCTGGAGCCTGGGATGAGGTGCAGTGATGCAAGCTGACCAAGTGAACTCCCTGAGAACACATCAGAGGGAGTCACTGGCAGGAGCCAGAGCAAAGGCAGTGCCTGCACAGCAATTGAAGACGCCTGCTGAATTTTGCCAACTATTTGGATATGGACACAACCTGAACTCTATGCTTTGAGCCTGCATCATAGGAGAGATAAACCCAAATGTAGAGAGCAGGGTCTGCTATTGTGTTGTGATCATTCTGGAGAGGGGGTGAGAAGGAACTAAAGAGGGCTACGATACAGTTAAAGTAAAGCCTTAGGAATGGGCTCTTCACTTTCTGAACAATGAGATGGTAGGAGACAGAGAAAATGATTTCCTTTCTACAGAACCCCTGGAAAAGATGTGGTATACAGATGCATGAAACGGACAAAGTTTAAAATAGGGGCAGTAGATACAATACCAAGAAATCGTAGGGGACATTATTTACAAAGAATGTTAAAATAGGACCTGGAAGGGGACTGAAATCCTTAGACTTTCAACAATTTGAGTAGCAAGATTAGCCCGAGTAGTCAGAAAAATGTTGCTTAAGTGATCATTAAATAATGTAGTTTATAGGCAAAAGGCAACTTTAAAAACTTGAACACTTGGAAGGCAGAGGCAAGTGGACCTCTGTGAGCTCAAGGTCAGCCTGGTCTACATAATGAGTTCTATGACAGCCAGGGCTAAGGAGAGAAACCCTGTCTAAAACGAACAAACAAACAAACAAACAAGTCTCTTTGAGCATGAAGCAATTAAATATTTGCTATACAAATAAAAAGACAAAGACCCAGAATTAAAATACAGATTGAAAACACAGACATGTAGTCAGTTCTATGGACCGCCCATTTTCCATTTCCTCGCTGTCAGGTAGATGTTCTATGGATCCTTTGCCTACAATCCATCAACCACAACATTGTCATTGCTATCTCCTGCCATTGATTCTCAGCCTATACAAATTAAATCCCACGCTTCAGAATTACAATAATTTCTTTGAAGGTACCTCATCTCTCTACCTTCTCTCTGTCCATCTGACTAAATCTCAGTGCAGATTAAACCCAACTCCCACCCTCCTTCACATGTCCACCTAGACAACTAAATGGGATACTTGTTCTTTTATTTCATAATTCCAGACCATGAGAGGACCATGTCCTTCTGCTTTCTAAATCCACTCACTCTTGATTTTGCACAGCTTATTATTTCTGACATTTGTCATGGTAATGCATTTTGAAAAAAGTATCTCTTATATTCAATGAGGCTATTATTGTACCTCATAGCCAGAGTTAATGATACACCTTGAGGTCACTTATGACATACGACTGCTATACTGTTGTATAGTTGGCCTGATTGTTTACCCTGTCTGTAAGAGAACAGTGAACAGCCAACCTTACAGCTTTGGATTCACCATAGAATCAACTTTCACAACCTAAGCTATTACATGATAGTAATCTTTTTTTTTTTTCAAAAACAGATTCTTCTCTTGTACAATACATCCTAACCACAGTTTCCCCTCCCTCCCCCAGATCTACTCCTCCTCCATTCCCCCTCAGAAAAGAGCAGGCCTCCAAGAGACAGCAACCAAACAGGGCAAACCAAGATGCAATAACACAAGGCAAAAGACTTCATATCGAGGCTGGACAAGGAAACCTAATAGGAAGAAAAGAGTCCCAAGAGCAGGCAAAAGAGTCAGAGACACACCTGCTCCACTGTTAGGAGTCCCACAAGAATATCAAACTCACAGCTATAACATACTCAGAGGACCTGGTGCAGACCCATGCTGATCCTGTGCTTGTCACTTCAGTCTCTGGGAGACCCTATGAGCCCTGCTTAGTTGATTCAGTGGGCCATGCTCTCCTGGTGTCTCCCATCCCTCTGACTCCTACAATCTTTCCTCTCCTTCTTCTGCAGAGTTCCCGAGGAGAGGAACTTTATGAAGACCTCCAATTTAGGCTCTCTCACACCATGTTTGGCTGTGGGTCTCTGTACCCACTCCCATCTGCTGCTGGATGAAGCCTCTGTAATGATGACTGGACAAGACACCACTCCATAAGTATAGCAGAGAATCATTAGAAATCATTTCATTCATTCATTCATTCATTCATTCACTCATTTTTACCAGTCCTGTTTAGTTCTACCCTAGGTCTCTGAGCTATCCAGTCTCCAGGTCCATCCTGGTAGTGTCAGACATGGGCTCACTCTCCTGGCATGGTCCTCAAATTAAACCAGACATTGATTTCCCATTCCCACAATTTCTGTGCCACCGTTGCCCCAGCACACCTTGCCTGCTGGACAGATTGTAGGTGGAGGGTTTATGACTGGGTTGATATCCAGCTTTCTCTTTCTGTAGTCTGCGGAGTACCTTCCCCTGCCAAAGACTGGAACAGAGAGGTGAAGGCTCCATGCAGGGGGCACCAGCTGACCTCTCTACATTCCATGAACTGTGTGGATGCTTCCTCATCAATGGACTCCACTAACAGTTCTCAGAGAGTGATCCTCTGTCCTAGCATCAGCCTGAGCTATTTAGGAATTTCCACAGGAGACCCTCCACCAACAACTCAACCTAATGCAACCCAGTCCCACCACTGGATACCTTCCATAGCTACAAAAGATGGCCACTTCAGACTCAATAGTCTCCATTTCTAGGAGTCCTCACTAGGGTCACCCTCATACATTCCAGGAAGTTTCCACTGCACTAGGTTTCCACGCCACCCTTCCCAAGAGCCCCCCAATTCCAGCTGTCTCTTGCCATACTCTCTCCCTCCATCTATCCCCACTTGATCCCTCCCACACCTATCACTACCCACCCCCAGTCCACTTGCAAAATCTATTCTACTTCCCCTTCCGGAGGAGATACATGTATCCACCCAAGATCCCTTCTCTTTACCTAACTTCTCTAGGTCTGTGGATTGTAGTGTGGTTATCATTTACTTAACAGCTGATATCCACTTATAAGTGAATACATTCCATATTTGTCTTTCTGGGTCTGGATTACCTCACTGAGGCTGTTTCTTTCTAGTTCCGTACATTTGCCTGGAAACTTCATGATGTTATTTTTTGACAGCTGACTAATACTCCATTATGTAAATGCACCAAATTTTCTTTATCCATTCTTCAATTGAGGGACATTTAGGTTGTTTCCAGGTTCTGGCTATTATGAATAAAGCTGCTATGAACATAGCTGACAATGCACCCAGAAATGGTATAGCTGGGTCTTGAGGTAGATCAATTCCCATTTTCTGAGAAATCGCCATATTGATTTCTGAAGTAGCTGCACAAGTTTGCACTCCCATCAGCAATGGAGGAGTGTTCCCCTTACTCCACAGCCTCACCAGCATAAACTGTCACTATGTTTTTTTGTTTTTTTGTTTTATCTTAGCCATGCTGACAGGTAGAAGGTGGAATCTCAGATTCATTTTGATATGCATTTCCCTGGTGGCTAAGGATATTGAACATTTCTTTAAGTGTTTCTCAGACATTTGAGATTCTTCTGTTGAGAATTTTCTGTTTAGATCTGAACCTCATTTTTTAATTGAATTATTTGGTATTTTGATGTCTAGTTTCTTGAGTTCTTTATATATTTTGGAGATCAGCCCTCTGTCAGATGTGGGGTTTGTGAAGATCTTTTTCCAGGCTGCCATTTTGTCTTATTTACCATGTCCTTTGCCTTAAAGAAGCTTCTTAGTTTCAGGATGTCCCATTTATTAATTGTCAATCTCAGTATCTGTGCTACTGGTGTTATATGTAGGAAGTAGTCTTCTGTGCCAATGCGTTGAAGGCTACTTCCCACTTTCTCTTCTATCAGGTTCAGTCTAGCTGGATTTATGTTGAGGTCTTTGATCCACTTGGACTTGAGTTTTCTGCAGGGCATTGGATATGGATCTATTTGCATTCAGTTACGCAAATTCATGTTGACATCCAGTTATGCCAGCACCATTTGTTGAAGATGCTTTCTTTTTTCTGTTGTACAATTTTGGCTTCTTTGTCAAAAAATCAGGTGTTCATAGGTGTGTGGATTTATGTCAGGGTCTTTGATTCGATTCCATTGGTGCACATGTCTGTTTTTATGCCAATACCAAGCTGTTTTTATTACTATAGCTCTACAGTAGAGCTTGAAGTCAGGGATGATGATGCCTCTGGAAGTTTCTTTATTGTACAGGAATGTTTAGGTTTTTCATTTTTCCGTATGAGGTTGAGTATTGTTCTTTTGAGGTCTGTGAAGAATTGTGTTGGGATTTTGATGGAGATTGCATTGAATCTGTAGATTCCTTTTGTTAAAATTGCCATTTTTACTATGTTAATCCTACCTATCCAAGAGTGTGATAGATCTTTCCATTTTCTGATATTTTCTTCAATTTCTTTTATCAAAGACTTAAAGTTCTTGTCATATAGGTCTTTCACTTGTTTGGTTAGAGTTATCCTAAGATATTTTATATTATTTGTGGCTATTGTAAAGGGTGTTCTGTCTCTGATTTCTTTCACTTATCATTTCTTATTCCTTTCATTTATCATTTGTATATAGGAAGGCTACTGATTTTTTTTAGTTAATCTTGTATCCTGCCACATTACTGAAGGTGATTATCAGCTGTAGGAGTTCCCTGGTAGAATTTTTGGGGTCACTTACATATACTAACATATCATTTGCAAATAATGAAAGTTTGACTTCTTCCTTTCTAACTTATATCCTCTTGATCTCCTTTTGCCTTATTGCTCTAGCTAGGACTTTAAGTACCATATTGAATAGATATGGAAAGAGTGGAGAGCCTTGTCTTGGTTTTTATTTTAGTAGAATCGTTTTGAGTTTCTCTCCATTTAATTTGATGTTGGATATTGGCTTGCTGTATATTGCCTTTATTGTGTTTAAGTATGTTCCTTGTATCCCTGATATCTCTAAGACCTTAATCATGAAGGGGTGTTGGATTTCTCAAAGGCTTTTTCAGCATATAATGAGATGATCATGTATTTTTTTTTCTTTCAGTTTGTTTATATGGTGGATTACATTGACAGATTTTCATATGTTGAACCATCCCTAAATCTCTGCTATGAAGCCTACTGGGTCATGGTGGATGATTTGTTTGATATGTTCTTGGATTCAGTTTTCCAGTATTTTATTGAGTTTTTTGCATCAATTTTCATGAGGGAGATTGATATGTAATTCTCTTTCTTTGTTGCATCTTTCTGTGGTTTGGGTATCAGGGTAAGTGTAGCCTCATAAAAAGAATTTTGGCAATGTTCCTTCTGTTTCTATTGTATGGAACGATTTGAAGAGTATTGGTATTAGCTCTTCTTTGAAATTCTGGTAGAATTCTGCACTGAAACTATCTGGCCTTGGGCTTTTTTTGTTTGGGAGACTTTTAATGACTGTTTCTATTGCCTTAGGGGTTATAGGTCTATTTAAATTGCTTATCTGACCTTGATTTAATTTTGGTAAGTGTTATCTGTGAAAAAATTTGTCCATTACTTTTAAATTTTTCAATTTTTCTGAGTACAGATTTTTGAAGTATGACCTGATGATTCTCTGGATTTCCTCAGTGTTTGCTGTTATGTCCTCCTTTTCATTTCTGATTTTGTTAATCTGGATGCTCTCTCTCTGTCTTCTGGTTAGTTTGGATAAGGGCTTGTCTATCTTGCTGATTTTCTCAAACAACTAGCTCTTTGTTTCATTCATTGTTTGTATTGTTCTCTTTGTTTCTATTTTATTGATTTCAGCTCAGTTTGATTATTTCTTGTCATCTACTCCTGCTGGGTGAGTTTGCTTCTTTTTGTTCTAGAGCTTTCAGGTGTGCTGCTAAGTTGCTAGTGTGAAATTTCTCCAAATTCTTTATGTGGGCATTTAGTGCTATGAAATTTCCTCATAGCACTGCTTTCATAGTGTCCCATAAGTGTGGGTATGTTGTGCATTTATTTTCATTGAATTCTAGGAAATCTTTAATTTCTAAATTCTTTATTTCTTCCTTGTCCTAGTGGTGTTTCAGTTGAGTTTTGTTCAGTTTCCATGAGTTTGTGTTGTTGTTGAACTCTAACTTTAAGCCATGGCAATCCGATAAGATACAGGGGGTTATTTCAATTTTTTTGTAGCTGTTGAGATTTGCTTTGTGATGGAATATGTGGTCAATTTTAGAGAAGGTTCCATGAGGTGCTGAGAAGAAGCTCTATTCTTTTGTGTTTGGGTGAAATGTTCTATGGATGTCTGTCAAGTCCATTTGAGTCATAACATCTATTAGTTCCCTTATTTCTCTGTTAAGTTTTTGTCTGGCGGTCCTGTCCATTGGTGAGAGTGGGGTGTTGAAGTCTCCCACTATTAGTGTATGGAGTTTGATGTGTGATTTAAGCTTTAGTAATGTTTCTTTTACAAATGTGGGTGCCCTTGTATTGGGGGCATAAATGTTCTAAATTGAGACTTCATCTTGATGAATTTTTCCTGTGATGAATATGAAATGTCCTTTTCCATCTCTTTTGATTGATTTTACTTTCAAGTCTGTTTTGTTAGAGATTACGATAGCTACACTAGCTTTTTTCTTAGGTCCATTTGATTGGATAATCTTTTCCCAACCCTTTACTCTGAGGTAATACCTGTCTTTGAGGTTGAGGTATGTTTCTTGTATGCAGCAGAAGGATGGATTCTGTTTTCATATTCATTCTGTTAGCCTGTGTCTTTTTATAGGCAAATTCAGGCCATTGGTATTAAGAGATATTAATGACCAATGATTGTTAATTCCTGTTATTTTTTGGTTTTGGTGGTGGTGGTGGTAGTGTGTGTGTTTCCCTTCTTTGGGTTTTGCTAGTGTGAGATTATCGATTGCCTGTTTTTTCATGATGCAGCTAACTTCCTTGGGTTGGAGTTTTCCTTCTAGTACTTTCTGTAGGGCTGAATTTATGGATAGGTATTGTTTAAATCTAGTTTTGTCATGAAATATCTTGTTTTCTCTGTCTGTGGTGGTTGAAAGTTTTGCTGGGTATAATAATCTGGACTGGCATCCATGGTCTCTTAGTGTCTACAGAACATCTGTCTAGGACCTTCTGGCTTTCAGAGTCTCCACTGAGAAGTCGAGTGTAATTCTGATAGATCTGCCTTTATATGTTACTTGGTCTTTTTCCTTTTCAGCTCTTAATATTTTTTTATTCTGTGAGTTTAGTGGTTTGATTATTACATGGTGAGGGGACTTTTTATTCTGTTCCAGTTTATTTAATGTTCTGTAAGCTTCTTGTATCTTCATAGCCATGTCCTTCTTTAGGTTGGGTAAGTTTTCTTCTATGATTTTGTTAAATATATTTTTTGTGCCTTTGAATTGGAATTCTTCTCCTTTTGCTATCTCTATTATTCTTAGGTTTGGTCTTTTCATGGTGTCCCAGATTTCCTGGATGTTTTGTGTTAAGAATTTGTCAGATTTAACATTTTCTTTGACCAATGAGTCTATTTCCTCTATCATATCTTCAATGCCTGAGATTCTCTCTTCCATCTCTTGTATTCTGTTGGCTATGCTTGCATCTGTAGTTCCTGTTCACTTATCCAGATTTTTCATTTCCAGAATTCCCTTGGTTTGTGTTTTATTTATTGCCTCTTTTTCGATTTTCAAGTCTTGAACTGTTTCCTTCACCTTTGTTTTTTCTTGACTATCTTGGCTTTCTTTAAGGTATTTATTGATTTCTTTCAAGTTTTTGTTTGTCTTTTCCTCTTTTTCTTTAAGGGAATTTTTCATTTCCCCTTTAAGAGCCACTATCATCATCATAAAATTATTTTTAAGGTCATTTTCTTCTGCTTCATCTGCATTAGGATGTTCAGGTCTTGCTGCTGTAGAACACTAGGTTCTGGTGGTGCCATATTGCTCTTTATGTTGTTGAATATGTTCTTACACTGTCATTGACCCATCTGGGTTTGGGATAAGTATGGGCACAGGTGTTGATTCTTGTGATGTCTTTGTTGGATGGGTCTTTTGTTCCTTTATTATCTTTTGGCCTAAATGGCCAAGAGTTCTGGTGATTTGCTGGTTGTCAGGCTGAGTAGGGTTGTCTCAGCTGAGATTCATGGGGGTTTGGGTGCCTAGATCCAGCATACCATCCAGTTCTTCTGGCTAATGTGGGCTTTACTTGTTCTTATGGGGTCTGTTCTTCCAACTGGTGTGAGTGGCACTTGTGCCTCTAGAGGCTGTTGATGTTGTTGGGGGGATGGTCGGCCAGGGAAGGATGATGGGTGTAGTTGGAAGTTTTCCTGTGTCCTGTCCAGTCTGCAGCTGCTCAGACCCAAGTAAACACACAGAGGCTTATATTAATTAAAACTGCTCAGCCATTATCTTAGGCTTACTACAGACTAGCTTTTGCATTTAAACACAGCCCATTCTTGTTAATCTATATGTTGTCACATGTTCCATGGCTTCACCTGTGTGCCATTACATGCTGATCCCTGGATGGCAGGCTGGCCTTCCTCTTCCCAGAATTCTCCTTGTCTGCTTATCCCACCTATACTTCCTGCCTGGCTACTAGCCAACCAGTGTTTCATTAAACCAGTGTACAAAAGCATTATCCCATAGCAGATGGGGTAGGTGGGTTTTGGTGACAGAGTGGGTCCTGTATGTTACAGAGTCCAATAGGTGGTGGTTGTTGGTTTTATGCAGCACTGTTTACCCTGCAAGGAAAAGTCACAAGATACAACAAAACTCACTATGAGAGTTTATTAGGAGAAGGGAGAGACAGGAAAGGATGTGATCGGGCCTGTTTGAAAGACATGTGTGGAGAGAAGGGAGGGTACATGGGATCCACTTTTTATGAACTACCCTTCACATGGGCATATGGGCTCACATGGCTATGCCATGCATGCACATAGATTACGTGATCACACTACATGCAAATTATATGACCACACAAAGAATGGATTATGTAGAATGTACTACCCCAGAAATGACCAGGCAGAAATGACTAAGTGTCTTGCCAGGTCATGAGTAGTCATGGGGTGTGGCTAGAATTCCTATCAATGGTGGTGGTAGAGTAGCCTTCCCTTGGGTCTCTTACCTGCTGGCCAACTGCTGGGGGCTGCACCAGAGCAGTGAAATTCCAGCAAAGTTGGGGGCAGGGTCCAGCTGCCTTGCTGGGGCTGAGATGGGAGGGAGAGGAGAACGGGATGTGCCTGAGGGTTTAGGGCCTAGCGACTGGGGCACTTTAGCTGGAAAACCAGTTGCTCACCTCTTCTTCCAATTGGTACAGGTGGTGCTTGTGCCTCTAGGTGATGCTATGTTGAGGGGGGAGAGGGGGAGATGGTTGGTCAGGGAGAGAATGATGGATTCAGTAGATTTGTGCGTCTGCATGGGTCTTGTAGGTTACAGAATCCAATGGGTGGCTAAGGTGGTAGAGTGGTCTGCCTTCAGGACTCCAAAGGCTTTTTCTAATGAGATGATTATATGGGGTTTTTCTTTCAGTTTATTTATATTTAGTTTGGATAGTCTCTCTTCCTGCCTTTTAGTTAGTTCAGATAAGGGTTTGGCATTCTGGTGGATTTTCTCCAACAACCAACTCTTTGTTTCATTGATTCTTTGTATTGTTCTCTTTGTTTCTATTTTATTGATTTCAGCCCTCAGATTATTTCCTGCAGCCTACTCTTGAGTATGACTACTTCCTTTTGTTCTAGAGCTTTTGTGTGTGCTGTTAAGTTGCTAGTATGAAATCTCTCCAATTTTTTTATATAGGCACTTAGTGCTATGGACTTTCCTCTTTGCACCACTTTCATTGTGTGCCATAAGTTTGCATATACTGCATATATTTGCATTGAATTCTACAAAGTCTTTAAATTCTTTATTTCTGTATTGACCCATTTTTCATTCAGTAGAGAATTGTTCAGTTTCCATGAATTTGCAAGTTTTCTATTGTTGAAATCTAGCTTTAATCCATGGTGGTCTGATAGATGCAAGGAGTTATTTCAATTTTCTTGTATCTGTTGAGACTCGCTTTGTGTCTGAGTATGTGGTCAATTTGGAGAAAGTCTCATGAGGTGCTAAGAAGAAAGTATATTCTTTTGTATTTAGGTAGCATGTCCTGTAAATATCTGCTAGGTTAATTTGGTTTATAACATCAGTTAATTCCAGTATTTCTCTATTTAGTTTTTGTCTGGGTGACCTGTCCAATATGGTGAGAGTGGGATATTTAATTTTCCCACTATCATTGTGTAAGGGTCAATATGTGATTTTAAATTATTGTAATGGTTTTTTATTGGGGTTTTTTTGTTTGTTTGTTTTTTTTTTACAAACTTGGAACCCTTGTGTTTGGGGCATAGATGTTAAGAATTAAAATGTCATGTTGATGGATTTTCCTTTGATGAGTATGTAGTGTTCTTCTCCATCTCTTTTGATTTGGTTTGAATTCTATTTTATTACATATTAAACTGGCTGTACCAGATTGTTTCTTTAGGCTCATTTGCTTAGAGTTGTCTTTTTCCAACACTTTAACCTGAGGTAATGTCCATCTTTGATGTTGAGGTGTGTTTCTTGTATGCAGCAGCAGGATGGTCCCTTTTTTGCAACCATTGTGTTAGTCTGTGTCTTTTTATTGGGGGAATTGAGGCTATCAATATTGAGAGGTGTCAATGACCAATGGTTGTTAATTCCTGTTATTTTGGTGGTGATGGTGGTGGTATTGGTGGTGGTGGTAGTGGGATGTGTGTGTGTGTATGTGTGTGTGTGTGTGTGTGTGTGTGTGTGTGTGTGTGTGTGTGTATGTTTACCTTATTTTGGTTTTTCTGATGTGAAATTATTTATTATTTCCTATGTTTCTGGGTTTTCTTAGGTACAGTTGACCTCCTTGGAGTTTTCCTTCTAGCACGTTCTGTAGGGTTGGGTTTGTAAATAGATAGTGTTATCATGGAATATCTTATTTTTCTTTAACTATGGTGATAGAAAGTTCTGCAGTGTATAGTAATCTCAAGTGGCTCTATGGTCTCTTAGAGTCTGCAGCACATCAGTCCACATCCTTCTAACTTTTAGAGACTCCATTGAGAAGTAAGGTGTAATTCTAATACTTCTTCCTTTATATGTTACTTAGTCTTTTTCTCTTGGAGATCTTAATATTCTTTCTTTGTTCTGTATGTTTGGTGTTTTCATTATAATGTACTGAGAAGTCTTTCTTTTCTGGTCCAATCTATTTGGTGTTCTGTATATTTCTTGTACCTTTTTTGTTTGTTTTCTGAAACAGGGTTTCTCTGCATCGCTTTGGAATCTGTCCTGGAACTCGCTCTGTAGACCAGGCTGGCCTCGAACTCACAGAGATTCGCCTGGCTCTGCCTCCCAAGTGCTAGGATTAAAGTCATCGGCTACCACTGTCCAGCTGTTTCTTCTACCTTTATAGGCATGTCCTTCTTTAGGTTAGGAAATTTTTCTTCTCTGATTTTGTTGAAAATATTTTCTGGGCCTTTGAGCCGGAACTCTTCTCCTTCCTCTAATCCTTCTGTTCTTAGGTTTGTCTTTTCATAGCGTCCCAGATTTCCTGGATGTTCTGTGTCAGGAGTTTTTAGATTTAACGTTTCCTTTGACCAATGTATCCATTTCTTCTAACGTATCTTCAATGCTTGAGATTCTCTCTTCCACCTCTTGTATTCCATTGGGGAAGCTTGCCTCTGTAGTTCCTGCTCAAATTCCAAAATTTTTCATTTCAAGAGTTCCCTCAGTTTGTGTTTTCTTTACTGCTTCTATTTCCATTTTCAAGTCCTGAACAGCTTTATTCATTTCCTTCAACTCTTTGCTTGGTTTTTCTTGGCTTTCCTTAAGGGATTTATTCATTTTCTCCAAATGTTTATGTTTTCCTGGATTTCTTTAAGGAATTTATTCATTTCCGCTTTAAGGACATCTATCATCTTCATATAGTTGGTTTTAAGGTCTTTTTCTTGTGCTTCAGCTACATTGGACTATTCAGGGCCTGCTGTGGTAGGGTAGCTGGGCTCTGGTGGAGACATATTGCCCTGGCTATTACTGATTTTTTTATGCTGGCATCTAGGATCTTGATCTGGGATGATTCTAGGTCTAGGTACTGATTTCTGGTTTTGTCTTTGTTGAGTGGGTGTTCTGTTCCTTGGTTTCTGTTCCCTCTCTTTATTTTCAGAGTGTGTTGACTGTGTGTTGCCTTCTTTACTGGCCTGCTTGGCTGCTGTGTTCACAGTGAATGCTGGTGTTGGGGCAATGGTCTGTTGAGGTGCTAGGAGTGACCTTTAGGTGTAGCTAGAGTTTTCCTGCCTGGCCCACAGTCAGGACAAATCTCTGTCACCCGCCAGTCCCACAGCCGCTCAGACCCAACCAAGTAAACACAGAGACTTACATTGCTTACAAACTGTATGGCCGTGGCAGGCTTCTTACTAACTGTCCTTATATCTTAAATTAATCCATTTCTATAAATCTATACCTTGCCACGTGACTCGTGGCTTACTGGCATCTTTACATGTTGCTTGTCCTGGCAGTGGTTGGCCGTGTCTCCTTCCACCTTCCTGTTCTTTCTTTTCTCCTCTCTGTTAGTCCCACCTATACTTCCTGTCTAGCCACTGGCCAATCAGTGTTTTATTTATTGACCAATCAGAGCAACACGTTTGCCATACAGAACACCCCACAGCATTCCCTCCCCTTTTTTTTCAAAAAGGAAGGTTTTAACCTTAACAAAGTAAATTACATATAATTTGGGAATTTGGGCATTGCTTCTCTTACTACTTCCTGCTGGAGGGTGGCGCTGTATCTTATGGGGACACAACGAAAATTTTAGGATTATGGAGTAGTCCGTGAGGGTGTATCATCTGAGCCAGTTGCCTTGAAACGGTTCTGGATGTTGGATCATCTGGGCCTTGGTGTCATTGGAGACCTTTAGGGGATCTTGACTGGTCAAACCTGATGTATCTTAATCTGGAACAAATCCATAGCCTCTGGCTTTCTGTAGAAACAAAAGCAGAGCTTCCTTTCCAAAGCAACATATCTTTACATCCAAATTTTGAAGTCAAGGTATCTTTAAAATATACATATTGGTTTAACTCAGCTCTTTTTTATAATCAAATATCTCTCTGCAGTTAAGAATCCCAAAGACAACACAATGCAGATTCTCTGTGTGATATCCATCTTTATGTGGCTTATATTTTATACTACCTTTACTGTCTCTTTAAAGACTTTATTTTTCAAAACTATCTATTTCTTTATATAATTGTATATATTTCTTTTTCTCTCTCTTTGAAGACTACGTACATTTTTACACACATTTTAAAGCATTTAAAGTCTTGTTCTATCTGAATCTGTCTTATTGTGAACCTATTGCTTTAAACTGCAGCATTCTAAGACTGAAACGGTGCTGTGGCTGCTGGCTCCGCTCACCTCAGCTTCCCAACATGGCGGTGATATGTTTACCATCAGCTCTGGGAGCCTTCGTGGGTCTATGTTTCTATCAAAGCAGCGTTTAACCCAGAAACTTCTTTTTTTGTTTTGTACTAGCAAAGGCTAAATCCACCACACAGCTTAATGTGCCACTTGCAGAGGCCTCATTCCCACCATACTGCAAGTCGAATGCGCATGCCAGGAACCAGCCATACAGTAGCTCAAGCCTGCAGGCTGCAGCTACTTGAGAAAGACAACTAGGAAGCTGTTTTAGCTCCATTTTAGAATCTTCTTTTACGCTTTCTCAGGTTTTAAGTGGAAATTCCTGCCCCACATTGGGTGCCATTTGTTGCTAGAGTTTTCCTGCCTGGCCCACAAACAGAACAAATCTCTCTCACCTGCCAGTCCCACAGCCACTCAGACCCAACCAAGTAAACACAGAGACTTACATTGCTTACAAACTGTATGGCCGTGGCAGGCTTCTTGCTAACTGTTCTTATATCTTAAATTAATCCATTTCCATAAATCTATACCTTGCCACGTGACTCGTGGCTTACCAGCATCTTTACATGCTGCTTGTCCTGGCGGTGGCTGGCAGTGTCTCCTTCCACCTTCCTGTTCTTTCTTTTCTCCTCTCTGTTAGTCCCACCTATACTTCCCGCCTAGCCACTGGCCAATCAGTGTTTTATTTATTGACCAATCAGAGCAACACGTTTGCCATACAGAACATCCCACAGCACTTAGGGACTGGGTCCAGGGAACAGAAAGAGTGGAGAAGGGCCAAGGACAGCCTACTTTATCTTCTACCGTCTGTCACCTGTTGTTGAGTAGGGTTACCTGCCCAAGTTGGGGGCTAGAACACAGAAGATGAGGCAGGGACAGGAGGCCGGGGGATGCACAGGAGGCATGGATCAGGGACTGAAGCTGGTGTTCTGCTGCAGCTCTACGGGTGACCCTGAGATTTGCTTAATCTTAAACTATATACTTATCCAGACCCCTAATCGAAGAGTAATGCTTATATGTTTATATGTGTGTTGTGATAATCATTTGCTAAAAACAGCAAATAGAGGTTGAAAACAATCTTATAAAATGAATATCCACCATAAATGTGGAAAGCAATATTTGGATATTGCTTGATAATGTTTATTTGTTTCTTATCTGGGTCCACTGGGGCAGTTGGAGCCAGTCACTTAATGCCTTGTTAAACTTTGTAAAAGATTTCTGTAACGTTTCCCGTTTCTTCCCCCATGTGATCCTTTCTATACTGCTCAATAAAAGAGAGACTCCTTAGTTAAGGACAGACACACAAGAACAGACATGAGGACAGAGTCACAAGACAGCAGGCACAGATTCAGACAGGCATGGCAGCAGACAGGGGAGAACAAAGGAGAGAATGAACCGGGGCCACCCTTTGTCAAATGACACTGAGGAGAAGTGCTTTAGTGACAGTGTGTCCTCAATGTGACACCGGCGCATTGATGCTGGCTCCGAGTTGATTATTAATGCATCAAACCAACTGCATTTTAGTGCCCTCCATGAGAAGTCTCCAATGCATTAAATCTTCACACACTGCCGCACTGTGCCAGTGAAGTATCTTGGAATATCCACTGAGAAAGGATGCCCTCGGCTCATAGGAGGAGGGTCAGGAAGATCCCTTGGTAGAGGTGTGAATTTTGGATGTTCTCAGTCACCAAATCCGACAGGAGCCTGGAAATTTCCCACCTCATCTGCCTGCAGTGGTGGAACGGTCCCAAGGTGAAAGGAAGTCTGGGCATCTCAGGTGGGCTGCACAGGGAGGTCTCAGGAGCAAGTTCCCGTGCCCTGAAAGCCGCGCTTGAGCACCCGCTCTTCTTTCCTGTTTCTCTTTCTTTGTCAAGTCCAGTTCATTCTACTCCAACTTCTGTCACAAGGAAAGAGCACGGCTCTCACTGAAGTGTGCCAGCATGCGAGCCAGCGTGCGAGCTTGCCTTTCCACTTCCCCTTCCTGACTGAAGTCTATGCACATGCTGGCAACATTGTCTCCCCTTGGATCTTCTTTCCTGTTTCTCAAAAAAAAAAAAAGTGAGTTCTGAAAAGAAATTACAAGCTTGCACCACCATATCTACCTTTATGTCTACTTTTAATGACTGGATTGAACAGCTGTGCTGGACAGTTTTTATTGTCAACTTGACACACTCTAGAGTCATCTGCAAAGAGACAATCTTAATTGAAGAGTTGCCTCAGATTGTCCTATGGCAAATTCTTCAAGAGATTTTTCTTGACTGATGATTGATGTGGCACTATCTGCAGGCAGGTGGGCCTAGGTTGTATAAAAGCTAGGTAAAGAGGCCAAAGGGAAGTGAGTAAGCTGCATCCATCCATGGGCTCTGCTGTGTTTCCAGCTTGAGTTCCTGCCCCGACTTCCTCCAGTTGTGGACAATTACCTGGAAGTGTCAAATGAAGGAAACTCTTTCCTCCCAAGATGCTTTGGGCCAGTATTTTATCACAGCAACAGAGAGGAAACTGAAGCAGCATCAGGTGAGAAGGAGGTATGCCTCTGGCTGTGTCAGTGTGGAAAACAAAATAGGGCTGGGGATGGTACTCCTCAGGAAAGGGTTTGCCCAGAATACACGGGGACCTCAGGTTCAATCCCCAGAACCTTAGCACAAACAGATATGTAGATAAGTAGCTTGGTAGATGGATAGGTAGATAGACAGATGGACAGATAGAGGGCTGGATTATGGATAAATAACAAATAATAGACAGACAGACAGATAGGTGATAGATGAATAGATAGAGATAGATAGATGGATATAAATAGATGATAGATAGATAGATAGATAGATAGATAGAGATAGAGATAAATAGATAGATAGATGATAGACAGACACATAGATGATAGATAGATACATAGATACATCAATATATAGATGATAGATATCCCTTTGAACATCAAGCTGTTGAAGTAGTCCATATTAATAACCTAAGAACTATACCCATAGTCATCTTCAGGAACTCTCAGAAAAGGCAAGCAAATCTCACACAAAGCAGAACCCAAGTAACATTAGGCCTCTTGGAACCTTCAACTAGAAAGCTGTCATTTAGAATTTGGGAAGGTAATGAATTCAAAATATTGTCAAAAGGAGAAATGATCCCTAAATTTAAGAATTAAAGATTCTATGCATTTCTCTTCTTGCTTCTGAAATAACTTAACATGCTCAGCCCTTAACTGCATGTATGACAGCATTATGATTAAATCAGTGTTTAATTATGCTCCCCAAACACCTTTGTTGTAGTAACAGCTCCTAATGAGACTATGAGTTGAATATATTAAACTTAAAACCATTATGTGGAAAATGGAACAAGAAGATCATCAGTTGTTATGCTAATGTGCTGATCTTCCAGACAGGGGCTAATTGCAGGACCAGCCTTCATTATAGAACAAGCATTAGGTTGTGACTTAATGGCTGCCTCTTCCCATGCCCCAAGGCTACAGAGCAAACTGTACCTCATCCTTGGGCAAAGGTAATGAGGGAAAATCAGGAAAGTTCACACAGTAGGAAGACTTCCCATTTCTGGATTGAAATTACCAGGATTTCAGCTGCACAAGGAAGGTGAAGATCTCAGCCAAATTGCTTGGCAACCTCCAGGCTGCTTGATAACTCAGTGGGTTCGTCTTGTGACTTTATTTGCACTCTCGGGAGAATCTTGAGACATAGCCTGCTGTAGACATCTTAATTTGTTTCTGAAATAAAATGGGCTAATTTTTTTTCCAAACAAATTATGGAGAGTAATTCAAGTTTAGATCAGTCCTGTTTTGTGTGACTATGGTGCATGCAGAAGAACATCTAAATCATTAAGCAAACTGTATGTGAGCAAAAAGGAAGAATTTTAAGTCTGTGTGTTCCACCTTGTGTTAAGATTCATAATCCCTATCGATTTACTTTGCCCAGGAAAACATTTTACTGTACACAGAAGCAAGCTTGGAAGCCTCCTACAAATCGAATACTGTGCTTCACTTACAAGCTGCCCCTGGAGGTTTGAACAAAAATGACTTTTCCTTTGACCACCCTATTAACTGGAAAGGAAATATATGAGTTTATAAACATTTATTCCTGTGTGTATCGTTGCACACTAATATAAAACTTTAAAAGATGAGAAGCTACATCACTTCTCTATAATAAGTAAATATTAGACTCAATGTTCTTATTACCATGGCCTGAGGTGGGCACATCATGATCTGATCACACTTACTCTCAGTCATGAAAGCCTTTGCCATCCTTACTTAATAAGCGTCTAAGCCCTCCAGGTTTCAAGGGTGCTATGGAAACGTGGTCATCTGAGGTAGAAAGTTCTACCTCAAGTAACGATCCATCTTATTTGTATTTAACAACCTTACAGTCCACAGAGTGCATCCCTAGATCTACATTCATAATGAATGATGACTTTAAAAAGTAGCTGAGAGATCAATGATGAATTAATTTAAAAGAATAAAATCATGCAGAGAAAAGACAAAAGAACAAGATTAAAGCATAGCACTGAGGAAATGAAAGGAAAGCTAAACAAAAACAAAATGAAAAAAATCTAAAGTAAAAATAATGCAAATAGCTAAAACCTGATGAAACAGACAGCAGGTAACCTACCAAAATCAAACACCAAGAAGTCACAAAGAAGACCAGGGATGATAATAGTTCCAAATTTTTTTCAAGTTTACAATGTTATATATATACACAAAAAGTTAAAATTTTGAATTTCACTTAAAGTAAAAATGAAATAGTTTTTGTTAGAACGTAAGTCTGTACCTTTAGTCCAGATTCCATGCCTGAGAAGACTGGGCCCCACTTCCCTGCAGCTTTCTCTGAACAGTTAAGAAACTATCCGTGCTGCGGCCTAAGAGCGGCCCCTGATTTTCTGTCCTTACCAGTCCCTGGACCCTCCACATTCTGTTCAACACACGCTGTGTTGAACTAAATCACGTGATGTGAACCCTCCCACCACTCCTGAAACGTTGGACAAAGTCAGAACTACCCTGTTCTGGGGATTGGCCTGAGACTCGGAGACTGCTCGGAAGGCTCCTTTTGGAAGAGACTTCTCCGGCCTGCCCCACACCCCTGCTATCCCCATCCTCTCATGCTGGTCCTGCATCCTTCTCCTCTGTCTCTCTCTCTCTGCTCTCTCTGTCTCCCTCCCCCTTCTCTGTCTCCGTCTTCTCAATGAAGCACCTCTGCAGGCTTTAGAAAGAAATGTCTCCCTCCCTTTAAAGCATTGAGATTTCTTACGTATTATTTTCTTTCTGTCTAATGTTCTCACACCTGCCTAGAGACCCACTCACGGCCCTGAGGGCCTTTCATTCTAATAAACCTCCCTCATTAAAGGGAATCACATTGCATGTCAACTTCCTTTCCCAACCCACCCTGCTACTGTTCTCTTCTATTATGTAATAGTTTTGAATTGCTTTACAAACGGGTTCAGATGCAGTCAAATGAAAACCTCAGTGGCTGTTGTCTTCCACAACAGACTGCTTCTAACCCACCATTCACTATTACCATTGCCTGTGTTAAGATTCTCCAGCAGCTAGACATGACAGCACACATTTACAGTCTCAGCACTTCAGAGGGTGAGGTACAGGGACCATGAGCTCCCAGCCAGCTTAAGCTTCCAAGTAAGTTCCAAGATAATATGGGATGCATAGTGAGAGCCGATCTCAAAACAAAGCAGCAATAAATTCTCTGCTTTACCTTTTTTCCTTACAATTTTATAGTAAATGCTGCCAATGCAAAATGAAGGTCACCAATTATTAGATGCCAGAAGCCTGTACCCCCGTGACTTGTTTGCTCTTTAGAATAGCATAGAAAGAAGATGGATCTCATGAGGTCGGAATGGTTTCGTGATTCTTCATGGCAATGCAAAC
>CABHPR010143893.1:31674-59440 GCA_902168415.1 Peromyscus melanophrys | reverse complement strand
TGTAGCTTTTTTTTTCAGTGCTGAGGAGTAAACCCAGAGTATCATGTATACTAGTCAAGTGGTCTACCAATGAGCTTTGTTACCACTTGAGAATGTATTTTTAATTTTTTAGATTAATTTTTGTATTATTTCATGTGTATGAATGTTTTGCCTCGATATACGCCTGAGCACCACTTGTGAGCCTGGTGCCCAAGGAGGCCAGAAGAGAGATTCCCTGGAACTGGAGCTACATACAATTATGAGCTGCCATGTGGATGCTGAGAATAGAAACTGGGTACTCTGGGAGAGCTCTTATCCACTGATCCATCTCTGCAGGCCCTGGGAATGTATTTTTAAATTTGTATTTTCAGAGTTGGGGTCATACCCAGGATTATGAATACTAGGCAAATGTTTCACCATAGAACTATACTCTCAGTCTCTGAAGTAATTTTCAGTTGGGGGTGGATGGGATATGTGGTGCTGGTAATGGAATTCAGAACCTTGCACATGCTAGGCAAGCTCTCTGAGCGACATCCCCAGCTCTACTTTTTAATATTTATGTGGAAAATACATGGTTTAAGACTGTGTCTTTCTCTATAGGACATAGTGCTTGTTAGAAATAGCTCTGTACTATGGACTGAATGCTTGTATTTGCCCCAAATTCATGTGGTAGAAGCCCAATACTATATAGGATGGTTATAGAGTCCTCAGGTGGTAGTGGGGTCATAAAAATAAAGCACGTCATGAATGGGATTTGTACCTCTATAATGAGCTGAAGAGCATGCTTCTGCCCTGTGAGACAGCAAAAAGGTTCCATCCATGAATTATAGAGCTGGTCTTCACTAGACATCTGCTACTGCCTTAAGTTTGGACTTCCCAGACTTCAGAACTGTGAGAAATAAATTTGCTGCTTACAAGCCACTCAGTTTATGGTATTTTGTTATGGACTCCAAACTGACTAAGATTCTCAATACTGCTTGCTTCTGGATGATTTAGAAAAATGCCTAACAACCAGTTCTAAGCACACCTCCTCCTCTGGAGATTGCCACCTAAATGGAGGTCTCAACCTACAGCACACACTCCTGGAACTCTATGATATCCATCCAAGTGTTGGAATTAACTCAGCAACTAACTTACTGTAGCTAGTAAGGACAAGGGGCCCATGGTGAAAACTACACATTGATTATAAATATTACAATGAAAACACATGCTGGGGTCCAAGGGAAGGCTAGGGTCAAAACACTAAAGTTGGGGACTGGAGAAATAGTTCAACAGTTAAAAGCACTTAACTACTTTAGCAGAAGACCCAGATTTAATTCTCAACACCCACATGGCTACTTACCATGGCCTTTAACTCCAATTCCAGAGGGTATAACTCCCTCTCCTGGCCTTTACCAGCTTCTGTACATATGTGCTATACACAAACTCATGCAGACAAACACATATACGTAAAAGAAAATCCAAAGAAACAAGCTCTGTAAAAGTATCAACCAAATATCTTCCTAATTGTTATCTATGTACAATTCACAATTACTCCTGTACTGTTTTGATCTTGGAAATAAGAATTAAAAATAATATTATCATCACCAGGCATGATGGCACATGCCATTAATCCCAGCACTAGGGAGACAGAAGTAAGCATATCAGGCCAGTTGGTCCTTTATAGCAAATTACAGGCCAACCAGAGCTCTACAATGAGACCTTGTCTCAAACAAACAATAAAACTATCTTTGCAATTCTTCATATTATGCATAGAATGAGCCATATCTGAAGTAATTGAGGGCTGGTTATAACTTATACCTGAGAACTTTCAGAGTTGTACTTGCTTAGAACTGTCCACTGATCTAAGTCCAAATACATTGAATAGACTGCTGAAGGTGAGGAAATAAACTGTCATGAATCTGTCGTACACAATTTACTTTTAAAGTACAACATAAGAATAATATAGTCACGTTCCCTGGACATTAAAAATTCATTAACAAAAAGCCACTATCATTAATCACTTTCTTACACATATCTTTTCATGGCAAATGGGCTTTTTTGGGGGCCGGTTTGAGACAGGGTTTCTCTGTGTAGCTTTGGTGCCTTTCCTGGAACTCACTCTGTAGACCAGGCTGGCCTCGAACTCACAGAGATCCTGACTCTCTGCCTCCTGAGTGCTGGGATTAAAGGTGTGAGCCACCACCGCCCAGCTTAAAATGGAATATTTTTTAAGACATTTTCTCACTGTATAATCCACATTGGCCTGGAACTTTGCAAGTAGCCCCAGCTGACCTAGAACTCTTAATCATCTTGCCTCAGCCTCCTGTGTTCTAGGATTACAAAGGTGTACACTTGGCTTGGCTACTTTTAAAATATTGCATTGACCCCAGGAAGTGGTGGCTCACGGAAATCCAGACAATTCTGTTTAAAAGCAACTCCTTGACTTGCAGTTTAGTAACCTATTCAATGGATTTTCAGATTATCAATAATATCTGCTGATTTAATTTCATTATAGTGAATGTAATGAGAAGAAATAACTACAGTTAAGTGGATCTGCCAGCTGTGCTATGTTAAAGGCTGACTTCTCTAGATGTGTCTTTACAAAGGCATGATTCTTTCTTATGGCCATTCACATTTCCTGATATTTGGGGTGAATATTGAGATACCTGACAGATTTAATACGCACCGATTAATCATTCTTTTGTATGTTTTTTTACCAAAATGTTGTTTTGGTGGCTTAGACTATTGATTTGCATTTTCACAAATTAAAAACACCATGATGATTTGTGTTTTAAATAGAACAAACACATACTTATGTAATCAACTGCCTTGTGTTGCCATAATCTTCTCAAGAAACAGAAGAAAATAGAAACAATCTAATCTGAAAACAGCCTGTTCTTTTGCAATTATTTGAAAATGTCATGCATGTGTATTGAACTTTGGTCATTTTCAGCCCCTATTATCCTTTCTCATCCATCTCCTTCTCTTGATGAAACTCTTCTTCCCAAGAATTGTCCTCCTACTTTGACATTTTTAAAATTTATTCTTCTCTCATACATTACAACTTTACTGCAGTTTCCTTTACCTCTCTTCCTTCCAGTCTTCCCCCTCTCCCACAGATCTATGCCTCCCTCTGTTTCCCTTCAGAAAAGAACAGGCCTCTCAGGGATATCAACCAAACATGCCATATCAAGTTACAACAAGACTAGGCACAAAACTTCATATCAAGGACGGTGGAGGCAACCCAGCAGGAGGAATAGGGTCCCAAAAGCAGGTAACAGAGTCAGAGGCAACCCTTGATCCCACTGTTAGGATTCCCACAAGAACACCAAGTTACACAACTGTTACAGATATGCAGAGGACCTAGCTGAGACCTGTACAAGCTGCCTGATAGTTGCTTCAGGCTCTGTGTACCCCTATGAGCCTTGCTTATTCAATTCTGTGGGCCACATTCTCCTGTCTACCTATGGTTG
Organism: Peromyscus melanophrys; assembly: GCA_902168415.1. Classification (NCBI taxonomy): domain Eukaryota; kingdom Metazoa; phylum Chordata; class Mammalia; order Rodentia; family Cricetidae; genus Peromyscus; species Peromyscus melanophrys. Next base: position 56,006 of record CABHPR010143893.1, on the reverse strand, counting down.
TTTGCATGGATATGAATGTGAGGTTATATAGGGGAAAATGTGTAGCTGAAGTTTTCTCCAGTCCTGCCTGGCCCACGATCAGGACAAATCTCTCTCACCCACCAGTCCCGGAGCTGCTCAGACCCAACCCAACCGAGTAAACACACAGAGACTTATATTGCTTACAAACTATATGGCCGTGGCAGGCTTCTTGTTTTCTAGTTCTTCTATCTTAAATTAACCCATTTCTATTAATCTATACTTCACCACGTGGCTTGTGGCTTACCAGTATCTTACATGTTGGTACTCATGGCAGCGGCTGGCAGCGGCTCCTGATTCAGCCTTCCTGTTCCCAGAATTCTCTTGTCTGCTTGTCCCACCTATACTTCCTGCCTGGCTACTGGACAATCAGCATTTTATTTATTAACCAATCAGAGCAACACATTCATAGCATAGAGAACATCCCACAGCAAAAATGGGTAACTGCTCAATGGTTATACCACTAAAAAAGATGGTACCCTTCCTCCAGAAATCATTCACTACCCATATTGCCTCCATGAGATGCCTCATGAGCTCCTCTTCTGTGCATGATGATTGGTGGGCCAATCTTGTGAAGATAACCACAACTGAAGTGAATTTCTGAGTGTAGCGGCTATGTCCTGTTGAGAAGTCTGTGCTTTACAGCACTTCTCCCCAACCTCTGGATCTTAGATTCTTCCCACTCCCTCTGTTATAATGTTCCCTGAACCTTGAGGAGTGGTAAGATGTCTTGTTTAGGATGATAACTCTGCTATCACTTATTCTCTATACTTTAACCAGTTATGACTCTGAATTAACCACAGCACACTGCAAAAGAAGCTTCCCTAGGAAAGACAGCACTATTCTACCAATAAACATCAGTATTTATACAATAGTTTGATACCATGCCCATTTGTCAAAACACCAGTAGTAGATTCTCTCCTAGTGCCTATAACCTCATCTTGGTTGTCAACATGACTACATCTAGAATTAACTAAAACTCCAGCAGCCAGGCACATCTGTGAGGGGTTCTTCTCAGCTGTATTATTTGAGATAGAAGATGCACTGTAAATCTGGGCCACATTTTCTGATGGCAGCCTCCATAAAAGGACACGAAAGAAGAAAGTTTATGCTTTTGGACTGCTTGGCCTCACTCTTACTGGAAAGTTCATCTGTCCTGATCCTGTGGCATTTCTTCACTGGTGTTAAAACCCACTTTTTCGGGATTCCAACATAGACTGAAAACTGGCCACTCTCTAGTACTTACTTCCCTGAGACCCCAGAACCAGATTAGAACCACTGAGACACTCATTCTCATGGACTGAACCAGATCCTTGGCCTTTCTATCAGGAATCAGCCATTGTTGAACTACTCAGACCACAGCCTATAAGCCACTCTAATAAATCCCCTTTAATACATTAGTTAATTCCATCAGTCTGTTCCATTAGAGAAGCCTGACTAATACACAATAGTAGGTATGAATTCTTTCCTCTAAAACAGCCCTCAAGTTCAGCCATAAAATGGTTGGTTATGTTCACAATCATGTCCTTATTGGACCAGTGGGCTTATCTTGCCATGCACATCATGGTTATAGCTAATGGGGTCCACAACCAGGTAGGTCTGTTGTCTTTTCCTCACCAGCATGTAAGCTACAAAAGGTATCAATGTGCATATCTGCACAGATATGAAATATATATTCTTACATAAAAGTGTGAAAGCACATCTAAATAGTAGTGTTTTTCTATTCCTTATCACACTGGGGCTCAAAAGTAGGTTGTCATTAATAAACTAAAATAGATTCTCAATAAATAAAAAAAAAACAGTTTCTGAGGAGTTCAGTGTCAATGTTCCACTGGAATCTATGGCAATTATTAAACTAAAAATATTCAAAAATAAAAGCCTATTATAATTTCTGGGCCAACTGGTGACAACAAGAACTGGAATATTTACCCCTTCAGTCTGAAACTATTACACATGGGCATTATTAGTCTCCCAGCTTACTAGGTTTCTTGTATCTGCCCCTTAACAAACATGTCTTCAGACTACTATTCATAAAATACATTGACTGAGCAGGGCTAAGGAAAGAGATTAAAGCAGGAAGGCCCCTCTAGGACATTCTTAGAAGGTAGGCTTTCAATATTTGAACACATCCTGAGACTGCTTTGGGGTTTTCTAAATTGCCTGCAGACCTCTCTCATTTTTCTGCCCCTCCTAGTTCATGCACACTGCTTTGATGAGAATGGACTGCTTTAACATAGCACAGTTACTGAGAATCTCCCCTTAAGCTTCCATTTTATTCTGTGTCACTAAATCCAAAGGACAGAAATCTTTTTTTATAGACTGTGGACTCTGTTGATGTTTCTATATCTTTGGTTGAAGCTGGAGTCTGTAGAAGCTGGGCATTTGCTTTACCTTAACTTTCCCCCTACATGTGGCATTGCATTTATTTTTAATCAAGTAATATATATTGATATTTCATTGTTCCTGTGTTTTTCTTTGTTTCCACTTATCACTCTAAGCTGTGAGCAGAGAGGGTTGAGAGCTGACTTTGAAATGTGTCAGCTTTTTAGAGCCCAGATACGAAAGAGGTTTCCGTAGCAACGGGAGATGTGTGAGAAAGCCTTGTGCACACTATAGCTTAGGAAACAGGATTTATTTTGCTGGGGCACAAAGCCTCTCCTCAAACCTGGAGTTATTTTGTAAGTACAGGGATACTAGGTTTGTGTTGGTTTTAGCTACCAAGTATGCTAAAACTCCCTTTCAATGCAAACTCTGCATTTTGTGTAAATAAACTAAAAACACTGAACACACACTGTTTCAAAAGCAGTTGGAAAATCAACATAGAGCTATTAAATAAAGGAGTCAAGCTTGTATCACTGGCAAATTAGCTAAGGTGATTTGTGCTTTCAATCATAAATACAGTCACTGAAATAGTGGATACATTCTGGAATTTTTCTGCTCCTTTTCTTACCTATAAAATGTTTTCAATACATAGAAAATATTTGCTTCCTGCAAGGTTTTTAGAAAGGACTTAAATAAACCTCAAATAAACCTCATTGCTTACAATATGGGCACTGTGCAAACCTAGGAACTTCATCTTGGAGACAACCAATCTTCATGCGATCTGCAATCAGTTAACTTAATTGTTTTGAATGGTACAGAGTAAGCCAAAGTTTCTTGACTCCTGGAATCTTAGTTAGTTGGATTATGACACAGACATTGAGCAGATGTACTTCCACACCTACTATAATCAATCAGCTCCAAGGACATGCTGAACAACTATTCTACAAAGACAGAAGTCCATGTGATTTAAAAATTATTGCAATTAGACTATGAGCTTAGTTGTAAAAAAAATTTGCAATGCAAAACTTTCACAAATTACTCAAACCTAGCAATTTGCTATGTCAAGACTGTACTTCCTAAATGTTTAGCTTTGTGATGATACCTTGGCTTATTATATCTCCACTATCATTCTGCCAAAGGACTTAATAAGCTTTATCCGTCCTATACAATCATTTTGTTAATGTCTAAAGTGTCTTCATATTTCAACTAGAACCTACCTCAATTTTGTGATCAGGACATTTAAACTGTTATAGAATCTTTTAAAGTGACTGTTGATAAAAGTTTTATAGGATGGCACACAAATTGGCAGCAATATTTGTAACTTCATGGTTCTAGACTTAATAAGCTTCATTATTTGTAAGACATCAGAATGACAATGTGTTTAGTGATTAATCAGTCCAATCTCACTTACAGATGATGAAAGTGGAAGCTATTTCTCCTGAAATTTAATAAAAGAAAATGTAGAGGTGCTTTTAATTTGAAACATATTTTCAAGTCCTTGCTGATGTATATTTTAAATCTGAAATATATTTGGCTAACATGATCATTTTTCTTCAAATATTTTGTAGGGCATGAGAGCAGTATCCACATTAATGGGACTCCTGCTTCTACAAAAGTGGAACTTTGGGAATGTAGTTCAATAGTAGAGTGCTTGCCTACCATGTACAAGGTCTTGGGTTTGATCCTTAGCATCCTCCACTAAGAAAAAGAAGCATTTGTTCCTCCCAGAAATGTTACCAAGATTTCCTTTTATTTACAAATTACACAACCTAAGGTATTGTGATCAAAATTTGGTTAGAGTGAACCAAACAGACTAAGATTATCTGCATGATATTTAATAGGGTTGAAAATAAAATGCAATCTTCTCTGCCTAGATTTTATAACTTTTGTGAGAGAACTGAAATGTTCTCTTTATGATAGAGGAAATGCTTAAAAATGACAAATATCATCCAAACTATTTGTAACATTTATAAATACTAAGTATACAACTGTCATAAAACTATTCAGAACTAGCTAAATTCTCAGCAAAGTATTTCACTAAGGACAAATACTGTCCTAGAATATCATGAATTTTTTTCTTGGTTGTCTTTTGTTCAAGTGGTTCTTAACAAAAAGAATACTAAGTGGACTAACCTTCCTATTCTGCCTGCTTTCTATGTTGGTTACTAAAGTGGTAAATGTAACTCAAAAGCCAATTATGTGTCTATCAAATAATTAGCATGGTTTAACAAGTACACAGCATATAGTTTACACTTTGCAAATGCTTATTGAATGGGGGGTGTGGTGTCCCAAATTGGGGGCAGGTAGTCAGTCCCAAATTGCTTTCTGCAGTCTCACTCATGAACTCCTTTATTTTCAGCCAAATGCCATAATCTATTTTAACCAATGAGTGTTGTTATGGTTTCAGGTGTCACGTGCTTCCAGTGTGAAGGCTTGATCTGAGTGCCAGTTCTACTAGCTGATCCTGGATACTACACACGTCTTTTTGTTGTTGTTGTTGTTCCTCTTTCTGTGTATATATATATGTATATATATATATATACACATATATATATGTATATATATATATCCACATATATATATTTAACTTAATTTCACATATCAGCCACGGATACCCTGTCCTCCCTCCTCCCACCCCCCAGCCCTCTCCTCATCCCGCCCCCCATTTCCACCTCCTCCAAGGCAAGGTCTCCCCTGGGGAGTCAGCCCAGCCTGGTAGACTCAGCCTAGGCAGATCCATTCCCCTCCTCCCTACACCAAGGCTGAGCAAAGTGTCTTAGCATAGGCCCCAGGCTCCAAAAAGCCAGCTCATGCACCAAGGACAGGTCCCAGCTCCAATGCCTGGGGGCCTCCCAAACAGTTCAAGCTAATCAACTGTCCCACTTATCCAGAGGGCCCAGTCCATTCCATGGGGGCTCCTCAGCTATTGGTTCACAGTTCATGCATGCATTTCCACTAGTTTGGCTATTTGTCCCTGTGCTTTTTCCAATCATGGTCTCAATATCTCTCACTCATACAATCCCTCCTCTCTCTCGCCAATTGGACTCCTGAAGCTCCACCTGGGGCTCAGCCATGGATCTCTACATCTGCTTCCATCAGACACTGGATGAGAGTTCTATCATGACAGCCAAGGTGTTTGGCCATCCTATCACCAGAGTAGGTCATTTCGGGCTGTCTCTCGACCATTGCCAGTAGTCTATTGTGGAGGTATCTGTGGATTTCTGGAGACCTCTCTAGCACTCTGCTTCTTCCTATTCCCCTGAGGTCTTCATTCATCATGGTATCTCCCTCCCTGTTCTCCCACTCTGCTCCTGATCCAGTTGGGACCTCCCGCTTCCCTAAGCTCTCTTTCCTCCGACCCTTGCCCTCCATTACGCCCCCCCCCAGTTTGCTCATGTAGATCTCATCCATTTCTTTGTCATTGGGCTATCCCTATGTCTTTCTTAGAGTCCTCTTTAATAGGTAGCCTCCCTGGAGTTGTGAGTTGCAGTCTGGTTATCCTTTGCTTTACATCTAGTATCCACTTATGAGTGAGTACATACCATGTTTGTCTTTCTGAGTCTGGGTTACCTCACTCAGGATGATTTTTTTTCTAGTTCCATCCATTTGCCTGCAACCTCATGATGTCATTGTTTTTCTCTGCTGAGTAGTACTCCGTTGTGTATATGTACCACATTTTATTTATCCATTCTTCAGTTGAAGGGCATCTAGGTTGTTTCCAGGTTCTGGCCATTACAAACAATGCTGATATGAACATAGCTGAGCAAGTGCCCTTGTGGTATGATTGAGCATTCCTTGGGTATATGTCCAAGAGTGGTATAGCTGGATCTTGAGGGAGGTTGATTCCCAATTTTCTAAGAAAGTGCCATATTGATTTCCAAAGTGGCTGTACAAGTTTGCATTCCCACCAACACCTTGCTCCACATCTTTTTACCTCATATTATTTATCTCTGTCTGCTTACATAACTAAATTAATCATGACACTATCATATCCTACTGTATTATTTTAATCTTTCTATTTTCCTCCATTTTTCATAGTTTAGAGAGTTATGTATCTAAAATACTTGTAACTGCCATAGTAAAACCTATCAACAATTTGCCATTATTTGGTGCTTTAAGTATATAGAGAAAAGAAATATATAATTTATATTTTTAAGCATCTTGGGTATAGATTAGGTGGAGATGGAGAAAAAAGATACTATACAATCAGTTATGTGTTTTGAATAGGAACACAGAATCTGATTGTAAGTAAGTAAAGCAAAAATAAAATTATTGACAAAAACATCATATAGTTAATAAAGTAATAAGACATTCAAAAAACTAAGTTCAGAAAACAATAAAGAATCAAAGTTAACTAGGTAACAAGAAATGTAACCCCTCAATTCTTCAGGAACAATTAATAATAGTATCACTGCCTCTGGCCACATGACTATCCCATCAACGAATAATCACTACATGTCTATTTTTCTTTGATTTACTCCCTCATAATTAAAATCCTAGTGTTCTGGACATGTAGATCAGAGATGGATTGCTAAACATTTGAAATCCATTTATCCATCCACAGTATCACAAAAATTCAAAATACCAGAATGGTTCATTTAACTAGTCATGTATAGCATGAATGCATAAGAGAGTGCCATGATCTGTGATATAGCCTTAACATGACTAAAACAGTGTAGAATGGTATCCTCTTAAAATAAGCAGTAGTATAAAAATACATAGGATGTTTATAATTCTTTGATTCCAAACTGGAAGAAACAACTTTACTTCTGAGTACAAATCGTTATGCTTGGAAGTGTAATGTGGTCATGCTGTAAAGGATAATGCTGAGACAGTTTGAAATTTGAGGCATTCATATGTCTGAACTGAGACATAATTGTTAACAGCAAACCAAGGATAAATAATGAAAACAGAGCCCCACATCACTCCTGGTTAAGATTTACTACCAATAAATATAGGTAAGAGCAGGTGTTTTAAAGAACTGTGAATTTTTTTCTACTGTAAAAATGATATGGTCAGTTTATGGATGTTAGGCACCATAAATGCAAATATTTTTCATGTAATTAAGCACAAAATTATTCTGAAGTGATGAAAGGCAACTTAATGAAGAAGGTAAAATTTTAACCCAGTCTACTTTAAAGGATGTTGAGGATGTGAATGTATTTGAATGCGAGGATGGGCACACATACTGAAAGGCACAGCATGAGGACAATACCTTGAATACAAAAATAGGGAAACATTAAGAACAGTTTGGGTCAACTTTCAGGGTCAGTAATGGGAAGGAGCATGCTATAACTTTTACAGATAGAGAGCCAGTTTAAGAGGTCAATTGTGTTCTGCAGTCTACAGAGGTCCATATTAAAGGATTTTGAGTGTGGGTTCAGAAGATTAATACTATGCTTTGGAGAGATTAATCTTGCTGTATGATCAGTTTCAAGCAACCCATATACATGAATTCTATGCAATGTCATAGGAGGTGTTTAATTTATACAGTGGAAATCAATTTCCTCTTGTCCTTGTCTTAGTAAAAGTAAATTGCTGCTTAAAGCAAACCAGTCAATATCCCTCTACTTATAGAACGTTCCTACTCAATTGCCACTAAGAAGTATTGAAAAGTTGTCAGAAGTGTTGTAAGGAATTGGGCTATTGATATAAGTAAAACACAAGCACACAACATAAGGGAGAACACTTGAATTAACTGTCAATAGCTAACCTCTTTCAGGCTTTGCTTTGGTTCTGTTTATGATATAATATCAGTATGCAGCGTTGATTAGGGTGAGTTAATTACAGTTATTCCATGGTAAAGCAAATAAACACAAGACCACCTCAGGCATTTATTATGCATTCACTCGAGCTACATTATCTTAGGCAATTTCTGTATGTGTTAGCACTAAACTTTTTCTTATCTTTGAATTAGTAAACAAAAATCTTTCCCCTCCTACTTTACCCCAACCCCCACCCTTGTTTGGAAGCAATACAAACCATCTATACCATCTATATTTGGCACTGCTGTCTCCTTAGGAACAGGAATAAGTAGTTTTCTTCATTCCAAAATATCTGTACTATCAACTACTATAGGAAGCAGAATGGATTTCAATAAAAAACTATGGATGTCAAAGTAATTAGCTGCCCAGTTCACAAAAGGAATAGCTTCAGTTGGTTAGTGATAGTACCTTATTAGTGGCCATTAAATATGAACTACAAGTGTGTCTTCATTGTCCCCATCTTTACTACTTCCTTGGTTCAATATTACTCTTGTCTCTGTAAGCTGTTACCATCAGACCTGCCATGACATATATTAGTCAATCATGGATGGTATTAAATTCTAGAATAGTTTAGCTTCATGATTTAAAATATTTAAGGGACTTAAAAATCTATTATTGTGTGAATTTCTTGAATATCACAGTAAAACACAGACTTGAATTTTAAATTTCACAGCCCCATGCCCATAATACCAAACAACTCACTGCCAGGATTATTTCTATTTAACTTGAAAAAAGATTACCAGTATTTCAGCAATAGTCTTAGAATTAGATGATTGCATTAAACTTATCTTATAAAACACTTAATATTTAGTTGGCTACTGTAACTAAGCAGACATCATAACCCAGTGTTGTAATTCTAAAATGGTTGCTCAATGACATATGGAATGGAAAATACAAACTCATTTTATCTATTCCTCTGAGAAAGTCCTATTACAGTAGTCATGCAACCTTTTCACCTTAATAAAGAAAGCCAACCAAACTTGCAAGGGCCTATTTTTTCTTTAATCCCATTAGCTGTCCTTTGTTGGTCCTTCTTCTATAACTCCACTTCAAAATAGGGCAGCTTTGTAAGTAATTCAATCCTGAGGATATTTCTTCTCTTTTGTTACAGATACCCCCAGGTAGCTAAAGATAGATTTAATATCTATATGCCCATGAGTCTAAAAATTATTTTCAAGGCAAAGTTCTTTTCTTTTCTCCAGAAGTGCAACTGTTCCACTGTTCACTTTATATTTTTTTTCTTTTGATTCCAAGAGCACTTCAAACTCAGTTTTTCTGTGTAGTCTTAACAGGAGATCTCGTGCCTTAGTGAACAGCTTCACATTCATTCCAGTTGGTAGGTTGTAGTTCTGGTCATCACTACAAATTTCCTAATTCCTCTATATCTGTAGCTAACAATATCTGTTTCCCAAAGTTCACTCATATCTCCTTCCAAGTATGATTCTATTCTCTCCAAGTTTCTCCCTTTCTACAGCAATCACAGCATCCCCCTCAGCTACGCCGTTAGTCTACTTTACCTTGTTTGCACTGTAGACTTGCAACATCTAGCAAACTACTCTGAGAGTACAAAATTGCTCAGCTCAGCAGTTCCTGTGCCACTCGAGAGTAGCCACAACAGGTGATCAGGATAATATGTTAATTTCTATAATCAAAGAAGAAGGGATACAAATCTGTAAGCAGAGTAATATGAAAGATACATCTTTGTCTGTGGAGTGTTCTAAAATTGTGGATGATGAGAAAATATCCACGGAGAGTGTAGTAGGTTGCAGGAGCTGAGAACATTGTCCTCATTTTTAGGGGAGAAGTTAGCTCATTCATGATCATGATGGTCTTGAACTTGCAACTAAGGATGAAACTTAGCCATCATAATGGCTCAATGCAATAAGATGGCACCTGATGTATAATTTGTTTTCTACAGAGGTCTGCATTGGCTCCTGGTTTGATTTTGTCATAAATGCTAAATTCACGTGTCTATGAGAAGCACAAAACAGGCAACAGAGAGATGTGTATGAAGACAGACAATAAGAGATTGAAGGTGCTATTCTTGAAAAAGAAAGACACAAATAAGATCACACTAAACACTGAGGAAATTTTCACCTGATGCTACCTCTTATCCTTTTGCATAAATCACAAAATTAGTTTCACCAATATATAGTTCTAATTAGACCTTATTCCAGGGAAACTATAGTGTGCTTCATCGTTTACCAACTTCATCTCCATTCTGCCCTTATCTCCATCCCATCTCTTTAGTGAGTTTTTTGTTTTGTTTTTTCCGCCACGTTCTAGGGAAGTGCTCTGCCAATGAGCTGTGCTCTCAATCCCACCTTTTACTGTTAATGTGATTTACCAGACTTTAAGGATTTACACTTGTTGACTCTGCCTGTACCCATCTTCGCTCAGATGTTCCCACTGCCTTCTTCCACACTTTTAAGGTCACAACTCGCATAATATTTCATCACAGGTCTTCCTTGACTTCCTCCACTTCTGATTACCAACCATATTATTACCCACTTAAAATGTTAGCCCCACAAGAATAAATTCTTCATCTTTTTATTTGTTTTTCTATGATACTCACATGATTTTTAAAACAATACTAGTCATTTAGAAAATGTTCAACAAATATTATTTGTGTGAAAACCGAACACATATTCTGATGCAAACTAGCTATGAAATACTCCAATGAGAATTCTGGAATGATATACTTACTTGAAAGAAATGATCTTTATGAAACCCAACACTATGTGTGATGGCTATATGCCAATAAAAATAAATAAATTAAAAATGGTAATTCTTCCTATTAATTTCTAACAAAAGCTAACAACAGCCCTGCTTGCTTAAGCAGCATAAATCTGGTAGGACAGAATCCAAGAACTATGACAATTTCTGCCAACACCCACTTAGATTCCCCTTTACCCCATCCATCTGTTAACTGTTTCGAATCATATACTTGGCTGGCAGCTTTGTTTTCATTCCCATCTAAACTTTTTTTCTTGCCCAAAGGAAAATGCATAATCTCAGTGTGTAGTACATATTTAGTCTTTTCTTGTTCAAGATTTGGTGCTATTTCCTTGCCTGGGCATACTGAGACTACAGCCTCATCTCCTTAGTGGTTACCATACAGCCAAGCCACCTACCATGTTCACCATATTGCTGATCCCAAACAAGTTCGGCTGGTAAACTGACTGAGTTAAGCACCTGTTTCATAATTGGAGTATACAGACATGCTGACTAAGTTTTGTGTGGGCAGTACAACTGTAGAAACTAGTTTTCAAGCTGCTTGAGTAGCTGTGCCTATGACAAAAAGAAGAATAAGACTGTTTGCATGTTCACAAAATTGTAGGGAAGCAAAGCTAAGAAATGAGTTTTTCAGTACTTAAAAATATTAATATATTTTAGTTCTTTATATTTTTGGTTGTGAGCCTAGCCTTTAACGGCTGAGCCATCTCTCCAGCCCATGTTCTTTAAACAAGAAACTAAATAAAACTAATTATTCTACAGTAATTATATAGGCTTTTTCTGTGAAGATTTTGTATGGAACTTTAAAAAAAATCTAATTATATCAGTTTTGCAAGGAGAATAATAGTAAATGCAAGTATCTCGCAATTGTTAAATGGCTAGGGGAGGTCCATGACACTTAAAATAAAATTATATTCAAAACCCCATGCTGTTAACTTTTTTAGCATGAACTTTTCAAACACATTACACTAACTTAGGAGACAAACATTAAAGTTATCTTCTAATTTAGTTTATTTTTTTGTTATAGGTGAAGTATTTTCATAACCAACCTCAGAAGGACCATGACACTTTTGTAAGAGAACTAGAATAAGGACCAAGATTACTTGGTGTTCTATAAGGAGAATATTGATATTTACATCTTAGTTGCATGCTTTGGGTCTTAGACTCTCTTTCTGTACTGAGAAGATTGGATACTAATGCTACTTATCAGCTCATGACCCTAAGGGGGGATTTTAGAACATGATGGCATTTGGCATTTAGCAGGAAGACAACAATACTACTAAAATGGACTTGCCAGTTCTATAAATAAAGAGTTGTCTTCTTTAAATGCTAGTCATAGCTCTTTGGCTTAACACTAGGCTGGTTGATTTTTATGATCTCTTCAAGCTCTGATATTTGTTGAGACTGTCATCTCAGTTTCCTTGGAATCACTATATTAATGTATAAATCACTAACAGTTGGAACCAATAAAAGCATCTTTTTCAAATGATTTCATTTGGATATGATGTGAAATTTCAACTTTTCTTGCAGCCAACAAATTGTTTTGGTTCTAAGTGTACACTGAATGTGACAAAAACAGCATTAAGAATTGGAATGGAAGTGGACTTACACAGTTCCAAGACTTCTGTGTTTTCTAAAAAATAACAAAATATTAACCTAATAAAAACATTCACTCTAAAGAAGCATAATATAACCTGTAAGTACTAAGTACTAAATAAATACTAAAATAAGGGCAAAAAACATGTCCCAAAACCAGTGCCAAAAATAAAATTTGTAAGAAAAAAATATCAATTAACCCAGGGAGAATTAGTAGAATAAATAAGAGGCCATTACTAAATAATATTAAAATTATTGACCTAAATTATTACATATTTACAATAATAGTAATTTTGAATGGTTAAAAACCAAAAACACACTATCTACTAGAGATACACTTTACATATAAAAACATAGATAGTGGGAAAAATCCCTAGTGGGTAATGCAAAGAGTACACATACATAAGCATAATTCAATTAATAATTAAATATAAATAGACTTCAATAAAAATATCAACTGAAATAAATGGTAAGAAATCTCATAACAAAAAGGGTGATAAATTAATCAGAATGATATAACAGCAGTCGTGTTTATGCACTAGTTTTATTGAGAGTGTTTTTTCTTTGTTTTGTTTTTTGTTGTTCTTTTTTGAGAGAGAGGGAGAGGGAGAGAGAAAGAGAAGAAAGCTGGGTGAGTAGGGAAGTAAGGGGGATCTGGGAAAGTTTAGGAGGGAGAAAAACTTTGTCAAAATATGTTTTAGATGATTTTTTTTCACTTTTTGTTTTGCTTTGAGATTATATCATTACATCTTTTCTCCCTTCCCTTTCCTTCCTTCAAACCTTTCCATACACTCCTCTTGGTTTCCTTTCAAATTCATGGCCTCTTTTTTATTGTTGTTACATGCACATATGCATATATATATATACATATATATATGCACATATATACATATATATATGTATATATATATATGCATGTAACAACAATGTATATATTCCTAGATATAATCTGTTCAGTCTGAATGTTACTTGTATGTATTTTCGGGGCTAACCATTTGGTACTGGATAACCAATTGTTGTGCTCTTCTCTGAAGAGGACTGTTTCTCTCACTCTCAACATTCCTTAGTTGCCTGTAGTTCTTTGTGTAGGGTTCAGACTTCATGGGATTTCGATCATCCACTTTGACATGTCTATTGTTGTTTTTATACATCTCACATTTGGGAAAATCATGTTGGTGAGACTTTATGGGTAACATTTCCGACGTTACTAGGAGACATAATCGCACTGCAAACTCCCTGGTTCTCTGTCTCTTAAAATATTTCTGCTTCCTCTTCCACAATGTTCCCTGAGCCTTAGTTGTGTTTTGTAAATGTAACTGATTGGGACTAGGCTCCATAACTGCATTTTAATTAGCTGTGGTTTTCTGGAATGGTCGCCTTCTATTGCAAAGAGAAGCTTCCTTGATGAGAGGTGAGGACTAGACTTATTTGTGGGTACACAGACAAACATTTGGAGTATAGTTAAGGATTATGGTGGTTTAATAAAGTGGTGGCTTGTGGGTTCTCCTCCCAAATCCATGATTTCACTAGCCCTGAAGAGTTAGCTAGCTTTCCAGTACCACACGTTTTCCATCTTGTTGAACGGATCTAGAGTCCAATTAGTTAACGCCAACATATGTATGCCTCTACTGCACCCTTGAGTTTATTGTGCTATTCTGTTGTGGTTTGGTTTAGAGGCATCATATCAGGGTAGGATTGTTGGTTGCTTCCCTTCTTAGGAAGCTTGCATAATACTTTGTTACAATGATAGTTATTCCTCCAGGAGGCATTCAGGTCAGTTCCATCTTAGGGGCCTTAGCCCTGTGTCTGAAGTGTATGATGTGTTCAGTAATAGGGACTTATATTCCATTTTCTTTACACACACACACACACACACACACACACACACACACACACACAAGAAAGAGAAATGGAGAGAGACAGTGAGACCAAAAAAGACACACTGTTTTATTTTAAGGATTACTGTAAATCTAAGACTATAGACATTGTGGTAATGGTCAGAGGATTTACAAAGGACAGTTCAGAACATGCTCTCCATACTTAAATATTTTTAAAGCATCCTGTTGTTGAAAGGAATGTGGTTTTACTAATAGCAACAGAAGAGTTGACTATCCATCTTGAAGAATGATAAAGCTCAGCCACTGATGTCATAACCGAAGATTAGCAATGTGTCATTGGCATGAATAAAAAAGGCACATTTGTTCAATTAAAAAGAACTTGGTAACATAAAAGAACAAACTCAGTTATTCAATATAGTACTTGAAGTTCTAGCCAGAGCAATAAGACAACATAAGGAGATTAAGGAGATACAAATTGGAAAGGAAGAAGTCAAGCTTTCCCTATTTGCAGATGACATGATAGTATACTTGAGTGACCCCAAAGATTCAACCAAGGAACTGATACAGCTTATAAACACCTTCAGCAACATAGCAGGATAAAAGATCAACTCAAAAAAAATCAGTAGCCCTCCTATATACAACTGACAAACAGGCTGAGAAGGAAATCAGAGATACATCACCCTTTACAATAGCCACAAATGATATAAAATACCTTGGGGTAACAATAACCAAGCAAGTGAAGGACCTATATGACAAGAACTTTAAGTCCCTGAAAAAAGAAATTGAAGAAGGTGTCAGAAAATGGAAAGATCTCCCATGCTCATGGATAGGCAGGATTAACGTAGTAAAAATGACAATCTTGCCAAAAGCAATCTACAGATTCAATGCAATCCCCATCAAAATACCAACACAATTCTTCACAGACCTGGAAAGAATAATACTCAACTTCATATGGAAAAACAAAAAACCCAGGATAGCCAAAAGAATCCTGTACAATAAAACAACCTCTGGAGGCATCACGATCCCTGACTTCAAGCTCTACTATAGAGCTACAGTAATAAAAATAGCTTGGTACTGGCATAAAAACCGACATGTGGACCAATGGAATCGAATTGAAGAACCTGACATTAATCCACACACCTATGAATATATAATTTTTGACAAAGAAGCCAAAACTGTACAATGGAAAAAAGAAAGCATCTTCAACAAATGGTGCTGGCATAACTGGATATCAACATCTAGAAGGCTGCAAATAGACCCATATCTATCACCGTGCACAAAACTTAAGTCCAAGTGGATCAAGGACCTCAACATAAATCCAGCTACTCTGAACCTGATAGAAGAGAAAGTAGGAAGTAGTCTTGAACGCATTGGCATAGGAGATCACTTCCTAAATATAACACCAGTAGCACAGACACTGAGAGAAACAATCAATCAATGGGACCTCTTGAAATTGAAAAGCTTTTGTAGAGCAAAGGATATGGTCAACAAGGCAAATCGAAAGCCTACAGAATGGGAAAAGGTCTTCACCAACCCCACATCTGACAGAGGACTGATATCCAGAATATATAAGGAACTCAAGAAATTAGGCATCAAAATGCCCAACAGTCCAATTAAGAAATGGGCTATAGAACTAAAGAGAGAATTCTCAAGAGAGGAAACTCAAATGGCTGAAAGACATTTAAGGAATTGCTCAACATACCTAATCATCAGGGAAATGCAAATCAAAACGACTCTGAGATACCACCTTACACCTGTCAGAATGGCTAAGATCAAAAACCCTGAAGACACCTTATGCTGGAGAGGATGTGGAGCTAGGGGAACTCTCCTCCACTGCTGGTGGGAATGCAAGCTTGTACAACCACTTTGGAAATCAATATGGCACTTTCTTAGAAAATTGGGAATCAATCTCCCCCAAGATCCAGCTACACCACTCTTGGGCATATACCCAAGGAATGCTCAATCATACCACAAGGGCACTTGCTCAGCTATGTTCATATCAGCATTTTTTGTAATAGCCAGAACCTGGAAACCACCTAAATGCCCTTCAACTGAAGAATGGATAAATAAACTGTGGTACATATATACAATGGAATATACTCAGCAGAGAAAAACAATGACATCATGAGGTTTGCAGGCAAATGGATGGATCTAGAAAAAATCATCCTGAGTGAGGTAACCCAGACTCAGAAAGACAAACATGGTATGTACTCACTCATAGGAGGATACTTAGATGTAAAGCAGGGATAACTGGACTGCTACTCACAACTCCAGGGAGGTTACCTAGAGAACAGGACCCCGGGAAAGACACAGGGATCGCCCAATGACAGAGAAGTGGATGAGATCTACATGGACAACCTGGACGTGAGTGGGGGTAATGAAGGGCGAGGGTTGAGGGAAAGAGAGCTTGGGGAAGCGGGAGACCCCAGCTGGATCAAGAACAGAGGGGGAGAACAAGGAATAAGAGACCATGGTAAATGGAGACCACATGAGAATAGGAAGAAGTAAGGTGCTAGAGAGGTCCACAGAAATCCACAAGGATACCTCCACAATAGACTACTGGCAATCTTCAAGAGACAGCCCGAAAGGACCTACTCTGGTGATAGGATGGCCAAACACCCTAATTGTCGTCCTAGAAATTTCATCCAATGACTGAGGGAACCAGATGCAGAGATCCACGGCCAGGCCCCAGGTGGAGCTCCAGGAGTCCAATTGGCGAGAAAGAGAACGGTCTATATGAGCGAGAATTGTTGAGACCAAGGTTGGAAAAAGCACAGGGACAAATAGCCAAATGAATGGAAACACATGAACTATGAACCGATGGCTGAGGAGCCCCCGACTGGATCAGGCTTGCTGGATAAGTGAGACAGTTGATTAGCTTGATCTGTTTGGGAGGCATCCAGGCAGTGGGACCGGGACCTGTCCTCAGGGCATGTGCTGGCTGTTTGGAACCTGGGGCTTATGCAGGGACACTTGGCTCAGCCTGGGAGGAGGGCACTGGACCTGCCTGGACTGAATCTACCAAGTTGAACTCAATCCTCAGGGGATTCTTTGCCATGAAGGAGATGGGAATGGAGGGTGGGCTGGGGGGAAGGCGGGGTGGGGGGACTGGAGGGGGAATCCGTGGCTGATATGTAAAATTAAATTAAATTATAAAATAAAATTTTAAAAAAGAAAAAAAAAGAACAAACTCAGGATTCGCAAAACAATATGGAAAATAGAAAACTTACACCAAATGAAAGAAACTTTATGCAAGAGAGTACATACTGTATGATTACACTGACATGAAGTTCTGTAACAAGCAAAACTAATCCGCTGTGAAAAGAAGTGGTGCATTGCCTCTGGTGAAGATGTGGGTGGGGTGTGACTGAGAATGAGGCATTAGGGAGCTTCCTGAAGTCATGGTAATGTTCTATATTTTGATAGAGGTTTGAGTTACATGGCATAATCATTAGTCAGCATTTGCTGAATGTTACACCTAATTTTTTTATGCCTTGTTACATAAATTTCACCTTGAAGTGTTTTCTGTAAAATAAAATGGATGTCTACCATTTGTTTTGAAATTCATTGAAGAAAGTGAGATAAATTAGGGAATGGCAGAATAGATGTATGACGAAGCAGGAATTTTAACAGTTCATTCTAAAATTGAACTGGCATGTGCTTTGGTGCCTGTTGTACCACTATGCTAACTTGAGTGTTCCTAATATTTCATTGTGTGTTTGTCTGTCCTACGCTGGTTTACTATGATTATTTTTATTTTAGATGCCTGTTTGTATTCTAAAGGGAGAGAGAGAAAGAAAGAATGTGTGTGGATTTGGGTGGATAGGGAAATAGGGAGAATCTGGGAGGATTTGGAGGAGGGAAAACCATAATCATAATATATTGTATTAAAAACATCTATTTCCAATAAAAATGAACAAAATTCAAATAGCCAAAGGGAATACATTTATTTGTTTATATGCACACACATGTGTAAGTTTCTTAATTCATTTCATAAAATAGTTTAGAAAAGGAGGGAACAACACATTATTAATGGTGGCTATTTTGTTGGGGCTGGGGAGATTTTTCAGTGAATAAAAGCACTTACTGCTCTTTCAGAGGACCCAGATTTGGTTCCCAGAACCATATGCCAGCTATCAAGCATCTGTAACATGGTGCACATATATACGTGTAGGCAAATACTCATATACATGAAAAACTAAAACAATATTTTTTTTTATTTTAAGGAGAGCTATAGACTTGTAATCCAAGTGAACAAGTAATTCCTTTCTGGAAGATCAGTATACTTCTACCCATGCTTCCAGGTGGACATTAAACAAGTTGCTTGGTCTCTGAGCCTTTGCTATTCATCTGTAAGATAAAGACAGCAATTAAAGACTGAAACTTTTAATCACCTAACATATGTAAACATTTGGATGGAATGAATTGCCTTGAAGGTCTTAATTCCTATGATAATGAACCTTAACATAGAAGAGTAAAAAATTGATTGAGGAACATTTGACTTTCTGGATTTTGATTAAATAAGTTACCATCTTCAAAAGAGTCATTATAGGAATCCAAATGTTCAGGAAACCATTTATTAAACTAATAGAATAAATTTATGTATTTGAAGAACTGCTATGTTTTACACATTCTGATAAATGGGCTTCAGGCAATCCTGAATGAGTCCCTAATATCTGAATACATGGACATTGTTGCTCAGGAGAACATAAGTCATATATTATTGTCCTTAATAAATTCATAATCCAAAGAAATACAGAATAAATTATGAAAGTAATTCCATTAAATTATTAATATAGGTTAGCATTTAAGGATTAATCTTTATTGTTGTAAAAATTGTTTATCTAAACAACCATTTTCTATAAAGATTGCAGTTTTATAAAGTTTATTCTGGTTTTGGAAGGTTGTAGAGACATGGCACATTCAAGTGGGGTAAGGCATGTTTATTTAGAGGAGACCTGGAAATCCTTTGGGTCATGTGTGAGCTGATGTTTGAGTAACCATTATGTGGCCCTAAAGCAGTAGTTCTCAACTTTCCTAATGTTGTGACCCTTTAATACAGTTTCTCATGTTGTGGTGACCCCCAACCATAAAATTATTTTCATTGCTACTTCATAACTGTAATTTTACAATCATAATGAATTATAATGTAAATATCCGTGTAAAGCAAGAAATTCATGGGAGTGTGCTTAAGGCATATTAGGGAATTTATTAGGATATAAATTGAGGAAATACACTCACGAATACATAACCAAGTAAACAGCTGAAGTCGTCTTCTGTTCTGATTGAGAGTGAATCCACCTGGCTGTGTGATCACACAGGAAAGCAGGAAGGAGGGACCTTGTGGTCCCTCTCCCTTCCTTTCAAGAGGTCACATACTATGGCAAGAAGCACCACCTCCTTCTGGCCCATATAGCCCAAGGTCATGGGGTGGAGCAAATACCACTACATCTGTGTTTTCTGTTCGTCTTAGGCAACCCCTGTGAAAGGATTGATTGTTCAACCGCCAAAGAGGTTGTGACCCACAAGTTGAGAATCACTGATCTAAAGGAAAATACAAGTGAAGGAACATGAATGATGTGAAAAATAGGCAACAATTCTTAAATATTCATTTTTAGTGCAAAAACGTGGATCTCACTTCAAAAGGAATAAGAGAGAGTTTAGAGATAAATATGAGTGACCATAACCCAAGAACATGCATTCCACATTTTCAGGATTGTCATGTTCCAACATGCTAATAGTTTCATGAACTATTATAATATTGACAAAAGAAAATCATGAATAAAGGAATTTTTTAATATACTTATGGGAAGTCATGTGGGTTGCAATAAAATGTCTGCTATCCTCCTCAGATGCTACCTGATGACAGCCTTAGCTTTGGGATTGGTGAAATTTAGGGGTCTTTCTGTACATTTCATCCCCAAAGGATTTTTACCTGATAGTCACAAAGATGTTAGGTCACACACAGAGGTAAGCAATGGATGGATGACTATTAAGAGGGCTAAAAATAACCAAGGTGGTTTAGCTCAGAACCTGAGATCTTCCAGTTCTCCAAAAGTTCTAATCAGTCAATCAGCCTTACAGAAGCTTTAACATGGATATGTTTTTTTTCCAGGAATTTGAATTTACACCATGTAGTGAATTAAATTACAATTTCTGGCAGTCAACTCCAACTGCTCTTATTTACTAGATATGCATTGAAGACCTAAATATGCATTTGAATGTGCATCATGCCCAACCAGACTTCAGTCTTATCTCAGGGGAGGTGGATTTTCATACATTAGTGCCCAAGACTGGCTGGGGAATTCAAAACTTTTGGTCTAGGGCAAGAACTTTAAGAAATCTCCTACCTTAGAGGTATGCATGACAGTGAACTAGCCAGGCCAATTGGAATCAATGTCAATCAAGGCTAGAGAGTGAGGACATAGAGATCAAACAAGGTATGGAAGTGTAAGTCACAGGTCTAGTCAGACAACTTTCCAATTAGTAGAAATCAGTGAGATCTGTAAATGTTGATGGTTTAAGATACACTCAACTATCTCTGCTTAGCTTCCTACTTCCTACTGTGTGTGGGTGGAGCTGAGCTCACAGGTGATGATTGGCAAAAGGACTTCAAAATCCTGTAAATGTGCTGTGTCTTTACAGAAAAGGGGAGTTGTCAATGTTAAATTTTACCTTTTCCGTTGCTTCAGCTCATCAATAGAAGTATCTACATATTGTTGGCAGAGAGAAACAGGTAGGGAAGGAATACAATCCACTTCTATTTCTAACTCAGATGATGATAATGAGCTTCACTACATTCTAATTACTGATTTCTGCCTGGAGGAACATCTTGGCTTTTCCAATTAACAATAATTGAATATGTTATTGCTTATTCTTTGTTCTTTTTTTGAGCTCATTCAATTACTGTGTACTGCTTTCATTTCTTGGCCCTGAAAGTTGCTTCAATTTTTTTTCTTTAGGAGATTTTTCTTAGAGCTTATCCTAATTATAAAGGATTTCCACTTGTATTTTTAAGTCATAGTTAAATGCTTTGTTTTGTGGATAAAGTATCATCTATTATTTGCAGAATAATAGAAGTTACAAAATAGTGTTTTGAATTTTTTAAACAAATCTTTTTTATCTCTTTAAACTATTATTAGTACAAGATACAACCTGTAGTTTAAGCTAAATTATATCTTATGTGCAAACCAATGGTTTAAAAAATAATTTCCTTTGCTGATTAATCAGTCCAAGAGCCATTCTGCCCTTCCTAACTTTTACACTGTGGGGCTCAATCCACCTAAACAACTCAGTGATTTCACCTTGTTTGTGAAATATTTTTACTGAGAAACCAACCACAGCTATATTTTTCCAGGATGCCACTATTTTTATTAAGTAACAAGTATGTGATATTATTGGAATTAGTGTATTACACACTGCACTTGTAGTCTGTACACTATAGTTTGTGATATTGTAAGCTTTTATAGTTCATAGTTTCCAACTGTTAAGTATAAACTTTTCTTTTTCACCCCCCTCTTCCTACTCCCTCCTCTTTCTTTACCATCTTCCCCTTCTCCTCCTCCTCCTCCTTCTCCCCCTCCTTCTCTTCCTCTTAATTATTATTCCTAACAAGGTCATTCTCTATAGCTCAAGCTGGCCTTAATCCCATGATCCTCCTATCTTCTCCTCCAATGTGCTGGCATTGTATGTCTGTAGCCCAACATTTTGCTAACCATGAACTAACTTCTTGATGATAGAAACTTGTACCTTTAATTGCTTCATATAGTGAAACAAAAATCCAGGGTAAGAGTAGTATTCCAATATCAGAGGACTAGAATATTTCAGTGTCATTCTCCCCTCAATGTACTGGCTACATTCCTGCTATTTGAGCAGCTTTGAGCACAAAATTAAGTAAAAAGGAACTTTGAAATTCAATAGTTCATCTACAACTTCATGGAAACCATGCTTTTGCCACACTGTGTGCTCTCAGACAGGCTGACCAATTGTCAGCCTGAGAAGAGTAATGTAGAACAGACATATTTGTAGCCATTTTCCTAGGCTCACTCAAAAAAATTCTGTACCTTAAAGGCCAAAGTGCAATTTTTGAGACCACTCTATTAACAGAACCCATCAGCAATTTATTAAAAATAATTTTGTTGCCAGTCGTAGTGGTGCATACCTTTTATCTCAGCACTCAGGAAGCACAAGGCAGGTGGTTCTCTTAATTTCCAGGCCAGCCTGGTCTACAAAGAGAGTTCCACTGTAGTCAGGGATACATAGAAAGACCCCGTCTCAAAAGAACAACTTTTATTATGTTCTTTTGATTATGTCATACAATATACTTATATATTCTAGTTGCCCTCACTCCTCATCCTCTCTTACCTCCCTCCTATTCCTATGAGATATCTTGCTCCTCCTTATAATTCCCTTTCCCAGACCCATGTTCATTTTATAACTGACTGAGTTTAACCAGAGCCATTGAAGTCTGATTATTTCATCAGTGACTATGCAACTGAAGGTGATGACTGCCTGTTCCCTAGAATCTGTTGGTAGCCAGTAGTTCACTAGGGAGGGGTAGGGACCTGTGAGTCTCTTCCTCATACAATATTGACCGTTGAGAGGTCCAGTCTTGTTCAGGCAGCCACAGCTTCTTTGAGATCATGCTTGCAATGGGTGTATCTTACTCAGAAGATAGCACTTTGCAGCCCACTTCCCAGTCCTCTAGCCTTACATTCTTGCTGCACCTTCTTCTTTGATGATCTCTGAACTTTAGAGTGGGTGGTTTAAATGTTTAAATGTCCAGTTTAGAGATGAACACTCATCTAACATTTATTGTCTGTACTTTTGCCAGCTATGAGTCTCTGCATTCACAGCTCTTCATTGAAAAGAGACACTTCTATTTAAGACTGACAGTAACATTTGTCTACATATATAAATGTAAATACTTAGAACATAGTTTGATGTTATATTAATTTACCTATACAAGAGTAGTGAGATCCATACTCCAGGCCCAAGTTCTCCTTTACCATGAGTTTTAAACTAGGTTTACAGTACCAGGCATGAATTCCCTTCTGTGAACAGGGTTTCAAATTCAAATAGAAAGCATTTGATTACCCCTCTAACATACATACCATTATTGCACTAGTGAGTACATCTTGCCTAGAAGGTTAGTATTATAGTTCATAAGGTTCATAGGTGAATTAAACAATGGAATGATTTTTCTCCTCCAGCAGCCTGCATAGCACCTTCTGGCACTATGAATGCTAGACAGTAGAGAGGAAACTTTAATCTCAGGTCCAGCTCAATTTCACTTTGTCTTGCAACAAAAGTATCTTATGAATTAATCAATGGAATATTAACAACTAGTTCTGGTGGGAACCCAAGAGGGATGGCAAGACCCTCATTGTTCTGAGAGCCTCGGGGTTCTCCTTGATGAACAACTCTTAAAAGGTATCCCATATCTGGCACTGGAATTTTAATAACCCATGGACATTAGGAACAGAATAATTCACCCATGAAGCATACCTCCATTGAGATGGATTCTTTATCAGCTTTTATTTCATTGATTCATTATTGAATTTCTTACCCAATAAAAGAAATGGAACCTTAGAACCATTTACTACATAAGGAAAATGCTTTTAATTAGGTGGTACACATTGTAAGAGGTCATGCATATTGAGATGTCTCAATTTTTAGCCATACACCCTTCTGAAGATATTAAACAGTTTAACCTACTGCAATAAATCATTGCCTTGTACAAATAAATTATTAGTAATGTGCCTATGAACATTCTCCTTCCATGCAAATTTTCTTAGTGGCTCTTGAGTTAAGTTGGGCTTTTGTAAGAGAATATATTCCCAGTGTTGACATAACTTCAATGTAAAATCATATAATTTTAGGCTAGAAATAATAGAACAAATTGCCCTTAAAAGGTCTCTTTCCCTTTCCTTTTCTCTTTGTTTTACATTTATTTTTATTTGTGTATTTGCATTGCACACATATCCATACCTCTCTCTCTCTCTCTCTCTCTCTCTCTCTCTCTCTCTCTCTCTCTCTCTCTCTCTCTCTCTCTCTC
>CABHPR010143893.1:0-22482 GCA_902168415.1 Peromyscus melanophrys | reverse complement strand
TCCATATATATATATATATATATATATATATATATATATATATATATATAAATGCATGCTAAGTCTATTTAGTGTTGCGTCTAGGGCAGCACTTGGGATTGGATAACCTATCGGGAGCTTTTGATAACTTATCAGGAGCTTGTTCTTGGAAAAGACTGATTCTCCCTCTCTTAGCAGCCCTTACTGTTCTGGAGCACTTCATTTAGGAGGTGGGCTTTGTGAGATTCCCTTCATGCATGTTTAGATGTTCACTGGTGCAAGTCCTGTTTAGGCAGCCATATTGTTAAGATTTCACAGGTTCAGCTCCCTGTCATATGTAGAAGACACTATTTTATAGGAAACTTCCTTTGACAATCCTTTTGCCCCTCTTCCGTGATGTTCCCTGAACCTTAGATTCAGGGGTTGTGTTGCAGATGTATCAGATGGAGATGAAGCCCTCATAGTCCATTGTTCTCTGTATTGTGACCAGTTGTGGATTCTTTGATAGTCTCTGTTTACTACAAAAAGAAACTTCTTTGACAAGGAATAAGAGTTACTCTTATCTGTGGCTCTAAGACCAGGTACTTAGTTGGGAATTATTCTGACTTAGGAAAGTAGCTGTAGTTGGTACTTCTCTAGGGTTCAGGGTCTCACCAGACACAGGTAGTTGGCTACATTTATAGCACCAGACATGAATTCCCTCCTACTGAGTGGGATTTAAGTACAATTAGATGGTTCGGGGAACACACACTCCCAAGATGTTAGCGCTGCTCCTGCTTCCTTGTGTGTATTTTGCCATGCTGGTCATTGTTATGGTTTCTTGACTTTACAGCTGGGTAGGAATTTTAATTGCTTTTCTCCCTTGGCTGCTTACATAGCATCTTCAGATGCTCAGAGCTAGTTGTCAGGGAGGATTCTGTCAAGTCAGATACAGCTTGAATTTTTTGAGTCTTGTGTCTGAAGTGTGGTGTCTTCAGCAATAGGATCTTACCTCCAAGTTCTGGGAGGCAACCAAGGAAAATGGTAATAGCTTATATTCTCTTCGACTCACTTTATGAACAATTTGAAGGAAAGATTATTTTGCCTGGCACTGAGGTTTTTATTAGATAGCCTATGGCTCATGGGGGAGCATTATCACCCCAACTGGCCTAACTTCATTTAAATTACTTACATACATATATATATGCACTTATGAATATTATGTATTCATTTTAAGTAAGCACAACTTGTCTCCTTATGGCTTTTTCAATCATCCTTAGTACATACAATTTTTTTATCCTTATTAGGAATACTATAATATACACGTGTGCATATGTATCCCACAGGATTCATTTAAGTTTTAAAAAGCAAAAATTTCTAGGTCAAAGTATATGTCAGATTACCGTATTACAGAGTGAACTTCCATATAGAACAGCCATCTACTTATACATGAATTCGTAGGCTAGTAGTTTGGACAGGGCTCATGTGGCATGGCTTATCTCTGTTTCACCAATGCTGCTTGGATCTGTTTATACATTTTGAGATTTTTGGTGGATTGGCTGGGGCCAAACTGGTCTCAGATGACCATTTTCACCACTTAGGGGCCATGGTGTAAAGGCTTCCATGAAAGGGATAGGTAGGCTTCTTTTTCTTTCTACATGGTCCTTTTTACATGTGGTATCTCATTATCAAAAATGTTAGGTCACACTTTCTCACAAAGCTCTTCAGACCCAAATGAGTGAGGGCCAGAGGCTTCAAAACCTCTTAAGGCATAGATGTGATACAGTGCCAATTCTGCTATGTTATACTGGTTAAGGGATACTTATAGTATCTCAGGTTCAAGTAACCCATTCTTTGATGGAAGTTGGCACAAAATGACATTGCAAAACCATGCACAGAATGAGAGAATATTATGAAAGAGATTATCTTTCAAAACAAATTTTCACCAAAAATGTGAACTTCTTATTTTGGTAGATGGTTTCAACTGTGAGATATTGCAACTCTCAGAGTACCATACCATAATACATATAAGAATGATGGGAGATATGTAAAGGAAGAGAAAGGGGAATGTGTTCAATGGCTCACAACAGAGTAGTAGACAATAATTAAATGTTATTTCAGTGTTCACTGTTTGTCCCCATTGCCCATATTTAGACTTTTGGACTAGGAGAAACTACTCTGCTTTAAGCTCTCCTGGTACCCAGACTCCCTTTATTAACATTCCTAAGATGCTTGTGCACCATTAATAATAAGATTATGTATTTTCCCTACGGTTGTCCATTTCATTTTTTGAGAGGTCAGCTACATGGATGTTTCTTAGTGGAGGACAACTTTATATCCCTAAAACATCAGCTCTACAGGCAGGCATACTTTGATCTATAGAATGGTCCAAGACTTCCTTTGACATAAGATACTGAATAATTCAAGTTGATTGCCATGTTCTTCCTTATCCTTTCTTCTTTAGATGAAACATTCCAGGACCTTCATCAGTTCTCCCTTTTCAGATTCCTTTCAGAGCAAATAGTCTCTATAAATAACCATATGTAGAAACACACTTGCTTGCCAATCTTACTTTCAAAATATACTACGTGAAAATATAGAATGGAACACAATGTACAATGATGGTCTGATTGGTATATATGAAAGCAAAGCTATTCTGTTATTGCATTACCTTTGTCATTTAATTTTGAGTAATGCAAACCAAGAGTGCATTAGCCCTTTGGGAAACTACAGTTTTGTAGTTTACCTATTTCTAATAAACCACCAACCAAATAATTAAACATAATAAATTGTCTCAACTTATTTTTGTTTGCTTGTTTATTGTGTTTCGAGGCAGTGTGGAGATGACTATGTAGTCCTAGCTTCCCTGAAACTACTTATGTAGATTAGGCTGGCCTCAAACTTGTAGTAATCCTCCTGCTGCTTCCTCCAAACAATACTTTTGTGTACCTCTCTTAACACCATGCTAGTAGAGCTCTAAAAATTCTGACCTTCCAATCCAAGATCTTTACATCACATTCTTTGTGCAATTGTTCATCTGTAAAATTGAGCTCAGTGGACTGTTGTTCATCCTCTTAGAGAGTAGTATCATAAATATTGGGCTACTGGATTACTAAATGATAATTTATGCACTGTAATAGATCAGAATAAAATATGAGATGCCCTCCAAAATTGCTCTACCTTGCTTTATATCCTGAGACACCTTTAATTACTTTGTATTTTTAGGATGAATGGTTTCCTGAGTATACACTAAGAGAGCACTGATCCAGGCAGTAACTGAAGTATTTTTTGCATCCTACCTTTTCTAAATATAGAGAACACCGACTTTTCAGTGTCCTAACTATGAAAGTAAAACTTGGAATTAGGCGTTAAGAGTACCATCTTAATCTAGTAGTATAAGAATATAATATCTAAGAGGTCATATGTACTGTACCTGAGAAACAATAAACAAGTGAGCTTCCTTCTGGGAAAGTTGTAACTTTCAAATGTTTCAAACAAAAGACAAAATTCATATGTGTTGAAAAACCACTGTGAGTGAAATGTAATTTCACCTTAATATTATATATAGTAGAAACTGATCTTCATTCAAAGTATTTGCCACTCTTTTCTGTCTTGGAGAACAGCTACTGTACCAAGTACTGTACTGCTTTATTATTATTTTTTAATAATTCCAACAGTGTCAGTATTACTAATCACATTGACACATGGGAAAACAGAAGCTTGAAAGGTTAAATAACTTCCTTTGTGTCATAGAGCAAAACAGAGCAATACTGAAGGCAAGTCGTTCAGAATAAAGAAAGCCTGTGCTCAATCTGGTTACGATTTACTTCCATCATCATTTTTAACATCATCCAATTGACATTATCTCACTACTTTTGCAGTTAAGGACGGAGCTCTTATGAAGCTTTTTTTTTTTTACTTTAAGTGTTAAAAAGCATGACACAAACTTATCTGCATAACCAAAAAATAAATAAGTAGTAAAACTCAGCTGAATCCCTGACAAAATTATCTACATGTCCACCATTTCTGGAAATTTTCTTCCACATTAATCTATTATGACAAAGATGGCTTCTAGGAAAATTATTTATTTTTTCATTTTTCTTTTATTTCGGAGTATACAATGTAATAACAATTTCCCCTTTCTTTTTGTCCCTCTAAACCACTGGTTCTCAACCTGTGGATCGTGACACCTTCTGCAAACCTCTATTTCTAAAAATACTTACATTACCATTCATAACAGTAGCAAAATTACAGTTATAAAGTAGCAACAAAAATAATTTTATGGCTGGAGGGCATGACAACATGAGGAACTGTAGTAAAGTGTCCCAGCATTAGAAAGGTTGAAAACCACTACTCTAAACACTTCTGTTTTAGGGTTTCTATTGTTGTGAAGAGACACCAGGACCACAGCAGTTCTTATACAGGAAATCATTTAACTGTGGCTGGTTTACAGTTTCAGAGGTTTAGTCCATTATTATGATGGTGGGAAGCATGGCGGCGTGTAGGCAGACATGGTGCTGGAGATGGAGCTGAGACTTCTACATCTGCATCAGTAGGTTGCAGGAAGAGACTGTGAGCTGCTAAGCTTGGCTTGAGCTTCTGAGACCTCAAAGCCTGCACCCAGTGACACACCTCCTCCTACAAAGCTACTCCAACAAGGCCACCCCTCCCAATAGTGTCAGTCAATATAAGCCTATGGAGTCATTTTCATTCAAATATTCAAACATTTCATTGAAACCACACCTCCCACATACCATTTGTTACTCTCTTTCAAATTCAGTCTCTTTTTTCATTAATTGTTGTTACATGCATGCATGTATATATACACACAAATATTTCTAAACATACCTTGTTCAATCTGTATAATGTAAGTCTCAGGGCTAACCACTTAGTGGTGGATAACCAATTGATGTGCTCTTCCCTGAAAAACACTATTTCTACCCCTCCTAGCATTCCTTATTTACCAGTAGTTTGTTGAGTAGTTTGTTAGGTTTTTAGTTCCAGGGATGGTTTTCTTCTATTGTGTCCAACTAGAGAGTTGTTGGTTACCACCAAGGTATGGTGCCACCACTGCACCCTTAGGGGTATCATGCCCTGTTGGTCATTGTTGTAATTCATACACATCATAGCTGAGTAGAATTGTTGGCTGCTTTCTTTCTTTGGAAGCTTGCATGGCACTTTCTGGTACTATGTGAATTAATCCTTTGTGATTAGACATTTGGGTCTGTTCCAACTCAGGGGCTTCTAAGCCCTGTTTCCAAATTGCATGGTATCTTTGGCAATAAGGACTTACTTTTGCCTCTGGGATTGCTAAATAATCTTATGAAATGATCAGTTAATCAATTAAGTGCCTGGAAAGGAAGTAAGTATATCCCCTGATCTTTGGGCTAAGACCTACTCTAACATAAGGTAGAATTTCCCCCACAGCACACTTGCAGATTAGGTTTTATTCAACACAATGACATTACTTATGTCCCTCAAATTTGATAATTTTAGATTCAGACCAAGCATCTGGCTTAGAGACATTTCTAAAGCTCCTGATTATGTTTATTAATATATTCATTGTCTCTACTATTAAATTCTTGTTATTAGCAAATTTTATATACATAGTATAAATGTCCTCATCCAAGTTATTCAAAAATTATAGAACAGGGCAAGCCCACGTGCTGCATTGTGGCACTAGCTAGTTTGCTCTAGGATTGCAGTGAAGAATACTCAGATTCTTTCTAGTTGTAGTGAATGGGAAAAAATGCTGAACACAGCAAACTCTACTGGGCAGTTAGCCTGTACTTCTCATCCAAAAGGGTGTCATGAGAAGTATTCAGGTATGCTTTCTCAATTTATCACTTCAAATTCTATAATGTCAAGGTGATTCTTCAGACCAATGTTCATCTCAATTCCATAAGAAAAGGCATTGCTAATGTAGACACATATTTTGATGTCCATAAAATTCTTTAATTTAAAATGCCAAATTATTTGTGTGACAAAGTGAATAGCCAATATGCACTATTCTTAGCTCAGTCTGTCAGAGCATTTGCATAATATCACAATGTACTAATTTCAGCTGTTTGTAATAGCAGAACCAGACGAAGCAAGGCCAGAAAACAGAGTGGAAGAAGCTGAAGATGCTACGATACTGTTTTTTATTAATGGAAAACTTCAAGAATGGCCTCCAAAAATAACACTTGTCAGAGCACAAAATTGGTGCTGTCTAAGGAGTATTGATTGATCTCCACTAGCCAGGAAATTAGAAAGAGGAAAGTCATAGTACAACAATTCATCTTTGTCAATAAAATAAATCTGTGTTTCTATTGGAAACTATCTCTTTTCCTGGTTCCTAGGATGCAGTCATTAGGAACTGTGTATTTCTGTAGTAATTTTCATGCTATCTCAGGAAGTTATTCAATTGAAACAATTACATGTGCTTACACTCATCACCTTAAACCACTTTTAATCACATTCACTTAGAAAAGCCAAGTATCATAGGAGTAAATATATTCTCCAATGTACTGAGGACTTTCTATTTGAAACTGAACTTAATGTCAGTGACAATTCAAAGCTACATTCAGTTATGCTGTCTGGATAGCAATCTTTTCATTAGAAGAGAAGTGTCTTGATAGCAACTATGTCCCCAGTAATGGCATACTTAATATTAATGATATAAATAAATAGATAATTAAGATGTAGCCACAAAATTTTCCTATAAGCAAGGATTCATATACTATTGAGAATATCCAATCTTTTATTTTGAATTTATATTGAGGACCTAGTATGTGTTAGGTACTGAATAAGGGATAATTATACAGAAAATAGAATATGCCTTCTTAACAATTTATAGTTCAGTCAGTGGCCAAATGTAAAAGATCGATTCTCTACTCATGATAATTAGCTATTTCAAAATCTAGTTGGGAACAAGGCATGAACATATAAATTTTAAATGAGATCTTATTTTATTATATCATATAATAATATTATATTATATTGTATTATATTATATAGTATGATATAGATAGGCTGTCATGATATAACCCTGGATGGCTTCTAGCACACTATGTAGCCAAGGCTGGCCTCTAACTCATAATTTTCCTGCCTTAACCTTCCAAGCACTAGTGTTACAGATGTATTTCACTATCACAGCATAAATTGACCTATATGATATAAAATGTGCCTTTCCTTCTTATATATGTAGCTCATATGATCTACTTAAAATTACATGAAGTTGCTTTGTTAAATTAGCTTTGCAACATTTAAGCATGGAATTCCTTTCTCCATCAGCTAGTTTATTATCACTTTTCAGGATTTTCTTCCCTATATAGTATAAACCCACAAGCAAATGGGAAACAAAATAAAGTGTGATCCATGTTATTTACTTTAAAGCATCCCCAACCTTTTTTTGCCAACAGCACCCAAAACAATGGTAAGTACTTCCGAGTCTGTCGACTGTGCCATCTCAGCACTTTTAATTTAGAAGTAGTTACATTTGGATAATGGTTCAGCTGTGAATTTGGCAGGAAATTCCTAAAGAGTTATTTTAATAAGCATATCTCCTATGCAGTATTACCAGTTTTTATCTTTAAGGGGAAAAAACCTGCTCTAGGCACTCATAGGTTGACAAAGACTTCTTTCTCTCCCTCTCTTTAGCAGCAGCAGCAGCAGCAGCAGCAGCAGCAGCAATGTTTTTCTTAGGAGTGGGACATGGTAAAGTCTGATGGATTTCTGAAGCCAAAGCACCAACACTATGGAAACAATATCCTAAAGGTTTGTGGGTTTAATTTTTACAATTCCAAAAAATGGCATACTCACAATTGTATATTTGCAATAAGCAGAAAATTATAGGCTGGTTAATAATCTTGCAAACTTATCACCTGGAGCAAAGCACTTTTTTATTTTCGTTTTTGAGACAGAGTCTCATTATGTAGCTAAAACTGTCCTGAATCTCTCTCTGTAGATTAGGGTTGCCTCCAACTCAAAGAAATCAGTCTGCTTCTGCCTCCATAGTTTTGGGATTAAAGGTGTGTACCAAATAGCCTGGCTTACAGCTAACCGTTTTATGTTGGACTAAATCATTTCATTTTTCCTTCTGTTTGTCTGTCTCTGTGGCTGTTGCTCTCTGTCTCTTGCTGTCTGTCTCTCTCTCTCTGTGACTGTGTTTCTTGGTCTCTGTTTCTTTGTTTGTCTCTCCCTCTCTGTCTCTGTGTGTCTCTGTGTCTCTATCACTCTCTGTCTCTGTCACTGTATCTGTCTCCCTGTATGTGTCTGTTTGTGTATTTAATGAGTACCTCAGTAGACTTCCTAGTTCAAGTTAGCACTATGTCATGTGGGTCTCTATTTGATCAATAGATGCTATTAATACATTGATGGGATTTTTCATAAAAGATACTGTGAACAACCAGTAATGGGTTCCTTCTTTTTATTCATTCTTAAAAAAAACTTTTTTTTATTATAGAACATCTCCAGCACAAAATAAGTGAAATAATTAAATGAAACTATATCTATTCATTTACTCAGCTTGAATAGTTGTCGACATTCTATTACTCTTGTTTCTACATTTGCCCCCATGCCACGAGGAACTTGATTATTGCATCCACACACTTCTTTCTGTGGGTCAAATTTGTGTACTTTAAAATGAGTAAATTTTAATGTCATGAAAAGCAATTACTCCCCTAAGCAGAAGGTTCCCTAGTAAGTCTTCACAGAGGATCCTCCCTTCAGGAACTTGGAGAAAATAGAATACTGCTTCTTCAGGCTAGAAAGATGGCTCAACAGTTAAGAACATACTGGATGCTCTTGCAGAGGACCCAGGTTCACTTCCCGCACCAACGTGGAGGCTCACAACCACCCATGACTCCAGGTCCAGGGGATTTAATACTCACTTTTTTTAAAATTTTGTGATCACCAGGAACAAATGTGGTACACATACATCATGCAGACAAAATACTCATACACATAAAAATAAAATGAATCTGAGGGAAAAAAGAATTCTACCTCTTCTAGAACTTAGTGTACATGTTCACATATGGTAATACTCTTGTATATTGTTACTTAGCCTATTCTTTTTGTTTGTTTGTTTTTTAGTTGTTTTGTATATCAATAATTTATTCTGTTTGTCATTGATTAGTAGTCCATTGTATGAATATACCAGTTTGTTTACCCACTTTACTAATTAAAATTGAGCTATTTGTAATTTGGGCTATTATGAATATAAATTCAAATGCTACACAATTCTGATGCACATTTCATGAATACAGATATATTTTATTTTACTAAGTAAATGACTAAAAGAGTAATGAGCTTTTCTTTGGATATATGTATACTTTTTTTGGATATATGTATATAGGTATATGTTTACTTTTATAAAGAATGGCCTGATTTTTTTCCAAAGTGGCTATATCATTTTCAACTCTACCAACAAGGTGTGACAATCCTCATCCACTTTAGCTGTTATTGTATCTTATGTTGTTATGTTTTGGTTTATTCATTAGTATGACTGACTTCCTAGCATGTACATCTCTAGACAAAGGCTTGGACAGGGTTCAGTGGATACCAATGACATCATAATGTCTAAAGTATCAGAAAAAAATGACCACAATTGGGCTGGAGCACTGAGATGCAAAGCACAGGAAATGCATTGACCACTAGTGGCTGGGGTGGTTTGGCCAATCAGAGCAAGCCTCAACAATCTATTCTTGCCATATTTGTGGAAAATAAATGATAGGGTCTCTTGTAGGTATAAGAAGCATACTTTCTTCTATTGCACAAGGACAAAGTAGCACTTACCAAGGAGCTACATGTCCAGACTGCCTCCTATGGAGAATCATTGTTTGGTGACTATCTTACCTACCTGATTTTCCTTGCTGCATTCTCAAATACTTGGTGTCTATCATATTAGACATGATAGGCAGGGAAGCCCATGACTTCAGGATACACCTAACTCCAGGATACTTGAAAATGGCAGTGTACAAAGACTCATTACATTGAGGGTGACATCAACTCTTATGTTGAATTTTTTTGAGCCACAAGGTATGATGAGGCCAGGGCCTTAGAACCTACAAGTAGATACACAACTTTTCAAACTCCAAAAACCTTTCCTAGTCCAAGGAGTGTCGTATTGTTGTCATTAGCACATAGTAGCAAAGCTTTTTAAAATCAAGGTTGTGTTTCCAGCTCCCTTCAATTCTCAGCATTCTTACTAAATATGTTTGTGAAAGATCCGAGAGGAGAAACTTCATGAAAAGTTAGTCATGGGGTTCAGAAACCATGGACAGTCTGAGGTGTTAGAGTCAATTATTTTGGAGAAGCAGATCCCAATGGATACAGTACAGCCCTTATTTTCTCTGAAGAAGTCTAGAAAGATCCACAGGATTCCTAAACATTGGTGATATTGTAGAACAGCTGACCATGACTGAGCTACACAAAACTTCATTCCAGATAATGCCTAAAATGTGTAAGGTGACACAGGGAGGGCAGATGGGGTTGCCAAGGAGTTGGCTTGGGATTGGTGAAGCTTTTGAATGAATATTAAGGTACAATGAAGAAAACATAAAAATAGAAGTAAAATGGGAAGTATGCTTGTGTTGATGTTATTATATCCTTTGTATATGTATGAAAATGTTATAATGATGCTCATTATTATGTATACTTAATATATGTGATGTTTAATGGTGCACCATTGACTGGTCATGTGATTATACACATGTAAGCTATTTAAACATTCTTTCTTAAAGTATTAGTAGATGGAATTCACATAACTCCTGGATGTGGAAATCACACCTTGAACATTTTGGACAGGTGTGAGAGTGACATGAAGGGTGGGTAAGAAAAGACTGGATGACTAGATAGATAGTCCACACCCTGGTTAGCTGTTGGTTTCCCACTGCTGTGTCTTTGGGCTTTCTATCTATACTCTACTTACTTTCAACATATTCCAAAGCAGACAGATTAAACTTGACTTTTGCTTGCTTCACAGGAGTTGTCTGAAAGTAAAAGCAATTGTATTGAGTTTAGATGTACAAGTCTTTGGAATTATATCCTTATTTAAAGTTGCAAGTTTTCTTATCACACAATGCTTATCAAAACTATTTACAGGAATTTGATTAGAAAAGTTTTCTTCATAAAAATTTGTAATTTGTTGAAGATAAGCCTTCCTATCATTAGCCAAGCTGAACTTAAAACTTTTTGCTTGAATTTTTGGAGTCCTTACCTAGGCAACCAACAGTGAAGAGCTATCTTTAGCTGATGACATTATAACATGCAAAATGCCATCATCATATAACCCCACAGATGAGGTTTATATAATACATTAATTTTTAATATTCTAGAATCTTTTAGCCTATAGTTGATGCTTCTGTGATGGTAATACCAGAAAACAAATCATTATAGTCAGACATGATGTGTTTGTTAAATGTGTTCATCTTGGCTTATAGCTACCTCTTATAGTACAGAATATAGCATCTTGGGTATTCTACTTGCCCATCACAGAAAATCATTAAAGATAGCATGAAGCCATATTTGGATGGAGAAAATAATGTTATGGTTAGCATTTCTTTGTGATCACAACTTACAACTCAAGAATTACCCAAAAATTAATGACCACTTTTGAATCTTGTATAGATTAGAAGGACCAGCCTTAATATTATACATCCCAGGGGCTCAGGAGAGAGAACTACGAATGGCTAGGACTATTTTTGGGAAATAGAATCTCAGCACACCAAGCTCTTAGTCCAGTCATTTATTCTTCCAAATCTTCTTCTCCATCCTCCTGTGCCCTTGGAGTCCCAGTATATATACACTTACAAGCAGTAATCCCTTGGCAGTGCAAAGCCAGGCTCCAGGGTCAAACGGAAGGGTGATAAGAATCACAAAGAGGGGCAGTAATTGTTGATTATCATTTGCAACCCAAAAGGGAAGTGACTAATGGGAAAATGAATTAACTAAAGGCTAAATTCAGGTAATATCTAAGAAGAGGGATCTTATGTGCTTAACTATAATCTTAAACATGATTGGTAGAAAATGTTAAGAATCTATAAGTTGCTAGGTCAATGGGAGAAAATAAAACTGCCTTCTTTTTTCCTGTGGCTCCTATCTGTCCAAGCTGTCTGCCATTTTTCTGCAGGATAGGGGAAAGTGTGCTTGGTCGCTAGGCAACCTGTGTACAGCCAGATGCCTCTGGTGATAGTTAAAGGGAGATCTGGAACTAGAGATAAGACTTGGGAAAGGAGGAAGTTAAACTTAATTGGCACATCCACCAGGCCTTCTCAAACGGGTAGTCTGGACGCTTAAGTCTTAGAGAGTTCTTTCTCTGTTCTTAGAGAGTACAGAGGTATCTCTGATAAGGTACTTTCCTCTATCCGGGCATGGACCTGGCCAGATGCTGCCAATGACGATAATTACAGGGGTTCTGGCTGTGTATAGCTCTCAGCACAAAAGGTTATCTAAATATTCCTAGAAGTGGTTAGATAAGGAATTAGAGTTGTATAAAGTTAGTAAGGCTGTAAGAAAATGAGGGACCGAGCTGAATTGTGTAAAACTATTACTTAACGTCCACCTGACCTAGGCGGTGTCTCTTCATGGGATTTACCTTAAATCAGGAGACTAGCATGTGGACTGTTATTACTGTTAGTCCTTGAAAGTGACTAAGGGAGATATCTGATTCCAGTGCTGAAAGGGGAGAAATGAATGGTCTGGGGGGAAGGAATCCTTTCCTGAGGCTGTTCTCCAAATACCTTGAACGTGTATGTCCAAAGAGTGATCAGTCCACACTGTAGCAATTCTTAGGGAAAAATCAATTGGGAAAACTATGAAGGCACACACGATTTTCATAACAGAAGACAGCTAATATATAATAAGCTGAATAACACCAAAAGCTCCTTGGAATTTGGCTTCCTCTGAAGGAATGCCTTGATCCCTTCAGGTAGTGGCTATGCCATAACCAGCTGAGTTCTTATAATACATTCCTGTGGCCTGTAGCATTTGAACCTTGGGAGGAGGGTGGATCTCCAGCACTTTCTTTTTATTTATTTATTTATTTTTATTTTATTTTACAATACCATTCAGTTCTACATATCAACCACGGATTCCCTTGTTCTCCCCCCTCCCGCCCCCTCCCCTTCCCCCCAGGCCACCCTCCATTCCCACCTCCTCCAGGGCAAAGCCTCCCCCAAGGACTGAGATCAACCTGGTAGACTCAGTCCAGGCAGGGCCAGTCCCCTCCTCCCAGGCCGAGCCAAGCGACCCTGCATAAGCCCCAGGTTTCAAACAGCCAACTCATGCAATGAGCACAGGACCCAGTCCCACTGCCTGGATGCCTCCCAAACAGTTCAAGCCAATCAACTGTCTCATCCATTCAGAGGGCCTGATCCAGTTGGGGGCCCCTCAGCCATTGGTTCATAGTTCATGTGTTTCCATTCATTTGGCTATTTGTCCCTGTGCTTTATCCAACCTTGGTCTCAACAATTCTCGCTCATATAGACTCTCCTCTTTCTCGCTAATTGGACTCCTGGAGCTCCGCCTGGGGCCTAGCCGTGGATCTCTGCTTCCAGATCCCTCAGTCATTGGATGGGGTTTCTAACATGACAATTAGGGTGTTTGGCCATCCCATCACCAAAGTGGGTCAGTTTGGGCTGTCTCTTGACCATTGCCAGCAGTCTATTGTGGGGGTATCTTTGTGGATTTCTGTGGGCCTCTCTAGCACTTTGCTTCTTCCTATTCTCCTGTGGTCTTCATTTATCATGGTCTCCTATTCCTTGTTCTCCCTCTCTGTTCTTGATCCCGCTGGAGTCTCCCGCTCCCCCAAGCTCTCTTTCCCTTGACCCTCACCCTTCATTTCCCCCACTTATGACCAGGCTGTTCATGAAGATCTCATCCATTTCTCCGTCATTGGGCAATCCCCGTGTCTTTCTTGGGGTCCTGTTTTCCAGGTAGCCTCCCTGATAATGTGAGTAGCAGTCCAGTCATCCTTGCTCCACATCTAGTATCCTCCTATGAGTGAGTACATACCATGTTTGTCTTTCTGAGTCCAGCACTTTCAAATGTTCCATTTTATATCTAAAGTGATATCTAGAAAGTAAGACTGAGGAATCCATATGATCAAGTCCCATTTACAGAAACACCTGGGAGTTGGAGAATGAAGCAGAGCAATGGTACCATGCTTTTAAATAAGTGTGCTTTAAACTGTGTTAATGGATTTTTTTAGACACATAGTTGCCATGATGATCACATAATCCAATTTATAACTAAATTTTCACTTTCTTTTTGAGAGCTTGCCAAAAGGAGAAATATCAAATTTTTATCAAGTTTAATTTTTAATACATAATATTTCCTATTATATTATAGATGATATAGGAAGATTATGCTTTACATTGCTGAAATAAATCTACTCAATTATAATGTATTTTCTGTTTTACATATTAATAGATACAACTGCATAATTGTTGGTATGATCACTTTAGATTTGTGTCTTCAAGGATGGCACTCTGTTTTGTCTTCTTTAAATGACCCGTCTCTCATTATAAAGAAACAGGTTTCTAAAGGATAACAACAAAACATAACAAAATAAAATATAACAAGATAAAACAAAACCATCATATTGAAGTTGGACAAGGCAAACAAACAGAAGGAAAAGAGCCTCAAGAGAAGGCACAAAGTTTTATTTTAAGTTCTCTTCTAGACTATAAAATCATTTGGAAAATGTTTTCTCTATTTTCCACGTTTGTATTAAATTATTTGTTTCTGAAATATTTGACAGAACTCACCAGTGAAATCATCTGAGCTTATGGTTTCATATGTAAAAATGTTTCTATTTCTAATTTCAATTATCTTGATAGATACAAGACAATTCAGACATTTTTCTTTCATCTAGTGACCATTTTGATAAGTTGTGTTTTTCAATTTTTTTCTAATTTGTTGGCATTATATATCCCATGTAATATATATTAAATCTGAAGGAGTCTCCTCATTTATTCTTAATAGTGATTGTGATTTTCACACATTATTTTCTTGGTCTTTTAGGCTTTTATGAATTTTATTATCATCTCCAAATAGAATCATTTCATCTACTCTATTTTTATAGTGTATGTATTGTTTTAAGGGTATATTCTCTATCACTTCCTTTAATAATACTGCTCTGGGTTCTATTTGGTACTGTTTTTCTGGTGTTATAAAGTAGAAAATAAATATTTGTACCTTTTATTCTTGTATTCATTTTTATACATAATTTCCCCTTTCTATTTCCTTCCTCAAACCCCTCCATGTACACCCTTTACTGTCATTTAAATTCATGGCCTCTTTTTCTTTTACTGTTGTTACATGTGTGTGTGTGTGTGTGTGTGTGTGTGTGTGTGTGTGTGTTCATAAACATATAAATACAATCTTCTCAGTCCATATAATGTTACCTATATGTATATGTTTTAGGGGCTAACCTTTAATTTGGTATTGGACAACCAACTAGTGTGTTCTCCCTGGATAAGACTATTTCTCCCACTCTTGACATTGCTTAGCTGCTATAGTTCTTTGTTAGGGTTACAGCCTTCCTTGTTAGCATGTCTACTGGTGTCCTTGTTCAGGTCATGTTTAAGCAGTCATGTTAGTGAGACTTTATGGGTGTAACTTCTGAAATTCCTAAAATACACAGTCTTACAGCAAATTCCCCAATCCTCTGGCTCTTACAAGCTTTAGCCCCTTTCTTCTACAGTGATCCCTGAGCCACAGGGAGAGTTGTGTTGTACATGTATCAGTTGGGACTGAGATCCACAATTCTTCATCTTGATTGGTTGTGGTTTACGATAAATGATCTCAATCTACCAAAGAAAAGTTTGTTTAATGATGGGTGATAACTGCACTTATCTGTGGATATAAGAATAAATATAATTTAGTTAAGGATTATGCTGGTTTATTAAAGTGGTGGTTGTGGGTTCTCCTCCAAGGTCTATGACCTCACTAGACTAGGGGTGCTTTACCCATAGTTCAGTGCCTTTCTCAGCCATTATGAGAGAAGCTTCTTACAGTAAATGAACTCAATACAGAGACCCACAACTGGACAATGAGAGATATTGGAACACTCAGTCCTAAGTGGGGTGTCTTCATCAAATCCTCTTAATACCCAGGGACCTATGCAGAAAAGGCAGTAGAAAGATTGTAAGAGTCAGAGTTGATAAATAACTCCAAACAAACAGTATGCTCCAGACACAGCAGGACTGATGCATATATGAACTTATAGGAATTGTGGCAGCACACACAGGACCTGCATATGTTCTAGTCAGACAGGGTCCCAGGGCTTAAGAGATGTAAGTTGACACAGGCTCCCACCTCTAGCTTAGAATCTATATGCATTTGGTATCCACGTTCTAAGGAAAATTTAGTTTTCTCCAGTGGAGTCTCACTGGGTATACTACCGACACTTCATGATCAGCCCTATATGTAGACAAATTTCTAGATGATCTTACTAAATAAAAAACATAGAACCAAATATAGGGGTGAAAGCCTTAGAGAGATCAGGGAAATAGGGAAAGCCACCAGCCAACCTTACCTCACCAACTCTGCAGCTTCCAAGTGCCAGTTACTTCCTGTCAACCCAGGCCTTCATTGCATTGCTGTTCTGCCCTCTCATTGGCTCTCTTAGCCCAGCTACCTCACTTCCTCTTCCCACCCAGCTCTGTCACTTTCTGTCTGTCTGTATAGACTACCAGGTCTCTATGGTTGGTACTGGGATTAAAGGCATGTGTCACCACACTTGGCTCTGTTCCCTAGTCTAGCCTTGAACACACAGAGATCCTGCCTGCTAAGTAATAGGATTAAGGGCGTGTGCTGCCTGACTTCTTGTTTACGTAAAATGGCTTGCTATTTCCTCTGATCTCCAGGCAAACTTTATTTATTAAAGCACATTCCAGCACAAATAAAATATTACCACACCTATACCTAGGAGTAGATGTCCAACACAAATAGATTCAATGATGGTTTTGTACACCCTTTGTCTCATAGTTTTGTCTGTTCATATTTTGTCTTATTGGTCTTTTGCTTGCATATTTTGGTTTCTGATTACGTTTTTATGGGGTTTGTAATAGAGTAGTTCTTGTCTTTTGTATATTGGTTTGTTTTTCAATTGTATTTTTTAAGAGAGAAAAAGGAAGGTCATGGAGTTGCCTGGTTAGGAATGTGAGGAGGATCTGGGAGAGGTTGAGAGAAGGAAAAGCATGATCTAGGGTTCATAGATTCATGACTCCCGGGTGACTGGCGATGTTTACAGTGGCAGACATGAGTTCTCTTCTACTGAGTGGGCCTTAAGTCCAATTAGGTGACTGTTGCTTACCCCTAAGATAGAAATGCCACTATTATACCTTTAGAGATATCTTGTAACTTTATATTTAATGCAACTATTAACATAGTTACACTCAGAATTTCAAATTTATTATTAATTTCCTTATAAAATTAAAATTGTGTTTAAAATGTTTTTCCTTTTTGTTCCCTTTCTCTTTTTAAAATAAATAAATTTATTTATTTACTTATTTATTTATTTATTTATTTTACATCCCAGCCACAGTTTCCCCTCCCTCCTCTCTTCCCAGTGTCTCCCCCATACTACCCCTGTTCTAACTCTTCAATCCATTCCTCCTCTGTTCTGTTTAGGAAAGGACAAGTCTCCCATGAGTATCAACAAAACATAGCATATCAAGTTGCAGTAAGACTGAGTACTCCCCAGTCCCCATGTATTAAGGTTGGGCAAGGCAACCAGGTATGGGGAGTAGGGTATTAAAATGAGTAAAAGAGTTGGAGAAATCCCTTGTTCCCACTGTTGGGAGTTCCACATGAGGACCAAGCTACACAACTATAATATATCTTTAGAATGCCTAGATCACTCCCTGTTGTTTCAGTCTCTGTGAGCTCCTATGAGCCCTGCTTAGTTGATTCTGTGGGGGTTTTTTGTGGTCCTTGACCCCTCTGTCTCCTACAATCCTTTCTTCCCCTCTTCTGCAGGATTCCTCAGCAACTAGAAAAAAATCATCCTGAGTGAGGTAACCCAGACCAAGAAAGACAAGCATGGTATGTACTTACTCATAAGTGGATATTAGCTATAAAATAAAGGATAACTATGCTACACTTCACAGGCCCAGAGTGACTAGATTACAAGGATGATTCATTGGGGGGATGCATGGATCTCGCTGAAATGGAGAAATAGAAGAGATTGAGTGAGTAGGCTGAGGGTGGGTGGAGATGGGAACATGAGTGATCAGGGTTTTTTTGGGGGGGCAGAAGGGGCAGAGTACTGGAAGAGACTACTGGAATGGAGGGCATTTTGGGGTCAGGTAAAACCTGGCACAAGGGAATCTCACAGGAATCTATAAGAATGACCCCAGCTAAGGCTCCTAGTAATAGTGGATATGCAGCATGAACTGGCCATCTCCTGTGACCAGATTGGTACCTAGCCCAAATGTCATCAGAGAGCTTCATCCAGAAACTGATGGAAACAGATGCAGACCCACAGCCTTTTCTTCTTTTTTATCTTACATGAATAAATAAAATATTTTAATATTTAGCCTATATATAGTCAACTAAAATTAATATAAAACTCTCATGACTCTTATGGTCTACATGTATAAAAATAGAAAAATAATACCCATTATTTTATTTTCTATAACTTAAAATTAATAGATATAAAATAAAATTTCTGATATCTGAATCTATCTTCCTAAAACCACATATGAACAAAAGATTCTAAAAGCTTCAACAGGGAATGAGAGACAATTCTGTATCTGTTAGTATTTTCTGGTCCTGCCCAGGCCCTGCTGTCCCATGTTTCTCCAGTCCCACCCAGCCCCACGGTCCCTCAGTCACTTATAAAATAATTATTCAGAGGCTTAATATTAATTACCAATTGCATGGCCTATGGCAGGCTTCTTGCTAGCTATCTCTTATAACTTAACCCACTTCTATTGATCTGTAAGTTGCCATGTGGCCATGGC
This sequence comes from Peromyscus melanophrys, assembly GCA_902168415.1. NCBI lineage: Eukaryota > Metazoa > Chordata > Mammalia > Rodentia > Cricetidae > Peromyscus > Peromyscus melanophrys. The sequence goes on along the minus strand of CABHPR010143893.1, from coordinate 3,571 downwards.
ATTACCAGTCTGCTGGCATCTTGCTGCTCCTTCAGTGGTGGCTGGCATCTCCTCTGCCTCTGCCTTTCTTCTTCCTGTCTATCTGCTTGGATTTCCCACCTGCCTCTAAGCTGCCTTACCATAGGCCAATGCACCTTTATTTATGAACCAACCAGAGCAACACATATTCACAGCATACAGAAAGACATCCCACACCACATTGGGTGCCATTTGTAGCTGAAGGTTTTTCTGTGCTGGTCTGGCACCAAGGACCCCACAGCTGCTTATAAAATAATCACTCAGAAGCTTATATTAATTTAAACTGCTTGGCAGTTAGCTTGGGCCTACCATTGTCTAGCTCTCACAACTAAACTCAGCCCATTTCTGTTAATCTATCTGTTGCCATGTTTTCCATGGCTTTACCTGTGTGCCATTACATGTTGCTCCCTGGACAGCGGGCTGCTATCTGCTGACACAACCTTCCCAGAATTCTTCTCTCTGCTTGCCCCACCTATACTTCCTGCCTGGCTACTGGCCAGTCAGCATTTTATTTATCAACCAATCAGAGCAACACACATTCACAGCATACAGAACTGCCAGCTGCCACCATGAGAAGCAGATATTAAGATACCAGTAAGCAATGAGCCAAGTGGCAACTTATAGCTTAATAGAAATGGGTTAATTTAAGATGTAAGAACAGATAGCAAGAAGCCTGCCATGGCCATACAGTTTGTAAGCAATATAAGTGTCTGTGTGTTTATTTGAGTCTGAGTGGCTGCCGGCCCAGGGGCAACTGGAGATAACTCCAGCCACGAATGGCGCCAGAATGTGAGGCAAGAATTTCCACCTAAAACCTGAGAAAGCTTAAAAAAAATTCTAAAACAGCTGCCTAGTTCTCTCTCTCAAGTTAGCCACAGCCTGCATGCTTGAGCTACTATGTGGCTGGTTCCGCACATTATGCTGCTGCTGTGTGGTAGATTTAGCCTTTGCTAATACATTTAAAAAAAATGAGGTTTCTGGGTTACACGCTGCTTGGAGAGAAGCATAGACCTACTATGGCTCCCAGCGCTGGTGGTGAATTATCTCCCCCATGTTGAAAAGCTAAATTGGATGGAGCTAACAGCCAAGACTTCTGCTTCAGTACTAACCACTGCAGTTTAAAACAATAGGTTCACAATAAGACAGATTCCAATGGAATAGTTTACAATGTGTGTAAAAATGTGCATAGGCTTGAAAGAGAGAGAGAAAAAAGAAATATATGCCATTATATACAGTTATATAAAGAAATAGTTTTTTTTTTAAATAAAGTCTTTAAAGAGACAGTACCAGGAGAGAAACTCTCCAGCTACACACAGCACCTCCCCTTCTCTGTTTAATCAAAAAGGAAATGTTTTAACCTTAACATGGTAAAATTACACAAATAAACAGATATCAGAGTAGCATCGGGCTTCTTACATATAAAAAAAACAACTGGATATTAGAAAACAATGCCAGTGACCCTTCAAAATTCTGAGGGAACAAATTTTTTGAGTCAGAGCACCAAATTAATTATAATGTATATAATGTTTGCAATATATCTTTGAAAATTTCATTCACGCATATGATGCATTTGATAGTAACCCCCACTCCTCTCCAAATCCTCTAAGATCTACTCCTACCTCTTCATCTTCCCCTTCATTCCTGTCTTTTAAAAAAAATTCATTGAATCCAATTTATGCTCCATATATATGCATGCATAGAAGATATCTCCCTTCAAGTTGTTAGTCAGGGGTGTCCCAGAGATGCTTAAAATAATATAGGCTATTGCCAGTGTTATTGATTGCCCACCAAAACTTGATAGTATATCCCTATTAATGAAAACAATACAAACATTGATTACAAGACATGGAGAAATAAGGTTGATAGTGACTTTTTCCTGCTGGGTATATTTCATAGTACCAGAAAGTGCTTTGAAGGCTTCTGGGAAGAAACAATCTTACACAATTGTGAGCCCTGTGAACAACAAAAATGACCAGTATGGCAAGATGTATCAGTAGGTACAACAGTAGCAAAAATTTTATGAAGACAACCTATCCCTTATAGTTGGATTTAAGGCCCACTCCACAGGAGGAAACTGAAGTCTTGTGACTATAAATCTAGCAAAGAACCCACGTTTGGGGAGCTAGTAGCTTCCAGAATTAAACCTACTATTTTGCTAAAGAGACACAGTATAAAACTTTCCTCTAAATTCATACCTTTATGCCCACATCAGAGAAGTTTCTTTGGGAGTGGAGGGTGGTTATTACAGAAACTCACAGCTGGTCAAAATACAGAGAGTAAGTGTCTGTGGAATGCTCAACCACAAGTGGCACATCTATATGACACTCTCTCCGCAAGCTCAGGGACCGCTGCAGATGAGGGAGCTGAAAAGGGTTTTAAAAAAGAAAACAGTATTCTCCCTTTTTTTTTTTTTTTTTTTTTTTTTTTTTTTTTTTTTTTTTTTTTTGCTTTTGAATGGGCACGTTGTATGGGTTGGATAATAAACATTACATTTTTTATACTTAATGTCTTTACTTGTTTTACCCTTTAAATTAATTTTGGACTTTGTCACTTCATACAGTTAAATTAATTGGAATAAGTCTGATCCACTTTCACCTTGCTGTTTTCTTAAATTGTATGAATCACAGACTAATTTATTTCTTCAACTATGCTACTGCCCTTTGCTCAGCTCTACCTTATGCTTTATATTACAGAGTGTTTTTTTTTTTTTTTTTTTGTAATTCTAGCTGGTGACAACACATAATATTTTCAGTCCTTTGGGAATTTTGGAATTTATTAGCCTGGTGCTTCACAGTGATTATATTTTCTCTGCCTGATAGGTTTTTTTCTCTCTCTCATGCATGCACAGGAGTAATAACCCAAAGACTCAAGGGGACACCTCTCTGGATCTACGAGCATTTTCCTGTCTGGTACTCTGCCTTACAATTTCCTGGTTGTGTTGGTTTCTCTCAGCTCTGCTTTTTCACTTCTCAACTCAGAAAACTATCTAGCTCGGCTAGGGTATCCTTTTTTTTCACACGATAACTTGGAGAAAATTCTAGTTGATAAATTGGGACATTTCAGGGGAATACCTCACGTTTCCCCAATCTTTGTGAAAATGGTTTTGTGCTGCCTTTTGTCCAATCAGAAAACTGCTGAGTCACAGATGTTATCTAACTTGCTAGTGGTTTAAACTAAGGAAGTAATATAATCTCTATTATTCCCTTTAAATTCTCTTCAGCTTTAGTGAGACACAATTGACAAGTAAGAAATGTATTTATATTCAGGTTAGATAGCAGTGATGTTTTGATGTTTTTGATGTTTATGTGTATATTGTGAAATCTACATTACTCTAGCATGGATGGATGCAGACAATTGTGAGAAATTTCATCATTTTCCTTTTACTTCTGACATTTTAAAGCTTGTCTTTTATATATTCAAACTGAGTAAACGTAGCTGTTTGTTTTAAGATTGCTCCAAATTCTCTAACCTCTGTTGGTTATTTTTTTCTGTTGGTACATATATTATTACCAATTTATTTGCTTAGATCTGCAACCAATATTATAGTAGCTCA
>CABHPR010143892.1:813-14490 GCA_902168415.1 Peromyscus melanophrys | reverse complement strand
CTCGCTCTCTCTCTCTCTCTCTCTCTCTCTCTCTCTCTCTCTCTCTCTCTCTCTCTCTCAAGGATAAGCCAGAAAAAGGGTTGGGCTCCCGAGTTCCCAATTTATCCTTTCAAACCCTCAAGTTGTCTGGGCTAGTGGTCAGCAAACTATGGTCCATGGACTATATCCGGCCGTCCATCTGTTCTTATAAATAAAGGTTTATTGGGACACAGCCACATCCATTTGCTGATGTCTTTTCTGTCCCTGTTTTCTACAAGGGTACCTGCCACAGAGGTGGTCTAGCCTGGGGATGGACCCGCTGGGCCCTGCTGGATGAGCCATAAAAAGCAGGCGGGGCAATGGGGAGTGAAGAGGTAGGCGCGTTGTGGAGTAGAGTGTGAAGGCAAAATCACCTGCATTGAGGAGTAAGGACCCTGGAACACTGAGGAGGTTGATTAGATCTGGCCTGAGGCAGCCCTGATCTCCTCAGGCCTTTTTAGCTCTCAGAGTATGGTTCCAATGGACCCAGAGATGCTCCATGGCTGCTGGGGATGGTGGAGTTTTTAAATAAGGTCACAGTTTATCCTCTTGGGCACCACTGACATTTTGTTCTGGAAGGTTCTTTGTGGCCAGGAGGCTGCCCTGGGTGTTGGAGGAGGGCTAGCCATCTGGCAGCCCCTAGAATCATCCATCATAACACTAGAGGTACCACCCTCTGAGCTACCAGGACCATCTGGGAGACATGGGCAGCCTGGATGGAAGGTCCACTTGGGGAACTGAGCATGCACAACAGGGCATCCTGACCTTCGTCCTAGGCCACCCTAGCATGACCTTGTCGTGCTCTGTGGGAAGGGAAAGACTAGCTTCTTGCTCTTTCAGAGAGCTGTGGGATCTGCTTGCCTCCGAGGACCTTGTCGCTCCAGTCACCCAGCCAGAAACACTAACACACACACACACACACACACACACACACACACACACACACACACACACCCCAACCCGGTTCTGTCTGTTCCTCTCTCCGCCTTCCACAGAAGGATTCTTCTTCCTGTTTTCACTTCTCTCTGGTGCCTCGATTCTTGCGAGCAGTATTTCCTCTGCATCTCTCAGGAGCAGCCGCCCCTGGCCCTGCACTACTCAGGAGTCCTCAGCAGATATGTCTCCTTTGTCCTGTACCTGAGGAACTCTGGAATCCCAAGCTCCAAGGACACGGTTCTCTCCACCAGCCACCTGCCAGGTCTCCAAGGATCCCACTTTGTCACAGCTGCTATCCCCTGAGGCAGCAGGCTGCCCCAGCTCTGTTCTCAAAGGTCCATCATGGAGGGCCAACGCTGTCCTCTGGACCCACAGGAGCCCAGCCCCTCCTGCCTTCTCCTATAAACATTCCTTTCCATACCTCTCTCATCCTGAGTGTTGCACCCACACCCACAGGCACTCCCTGTCACAGGGCACATCTGCTATCAGTGTGCTCTTGAGTTCTCCTACCTTCCTACCTCAGACAGTCAAGGTCCTGTGCTGGCCTCAATCATGATGAAGTGACTTGGGACCTCAGTGTCCCTGTCTGGAAATAGGGGCCTAGGGTGTGACCTCTGTGCAAAACAGTCTGTCCCCTCATCCTCGGGGAGAAGCTCCACATCTCCCTTCCTGATGAAGTTCGGATCGGTGTGCTGTTGTTCACCACAGGCATCGTTGTTGACAAGTGTGAACAGAAGGACCATCTGAGAGAAGTGCACAGTGGCCAGATGGCCACACCACAAAGGCCACCAGTGGGCCTCTGTGTTTCTGCAAGAAATAAAGTGGGACCGTGATGCTAAAACCCCCAGGCCTTCCCAACCTCCTCCCCTCCCTGCATCCAGCACTGTGGATTTCTGCTGCCCAGATTTTGAATTTCATTAAATGACATCTTTTTTTAATTTATTTATTTTTATTTTATGTGCATTGATGTTTTGCCTGCATGCATGTCTGTGTGAGGGTGCCAGATCCCCTGGAACTGGAGCTATAGACAGTTGTGAGCTGCCATGTGGGTGCTGGGAATTGAACCCAGATCCTTTGAAAGAACAGCCAATGCTCTTAACCACTGAGCCATCTCTCCATCTCTCCAGCCCCTAAATTACATCTTTTTAAAAATACCACTGGAATTGATATTTTAAATTTTATTTTTTAAATTGTGTGTGTGTGTGTGTGTGTGTGTGTGTGTGTGTGTGTGTGTGTGTGTGTGGTGAATGAGTGAGACTCCTGTACTGGAAGATGGCATTGGGTCCCCTGCAGCTTCAGTTTACTGACCATTGCCCACTGTAGATGGTAGGAACCAAACTTGGCTTCTCTCCAAGAACAGTATGTGCCCTTAACCTCTGAGCCGTCTCCAGCCCTGTAAAGATTCTCCCGATGGATTTCTACCTGGTCTGTCTCTTATACTGTTAGCATGTGCCCACACTCTTGAATGTAGCGCAAGCCTATGCCATTTTCTATTATATAAATACATTCCAGAGTTTCATTACACATCTTCTCCCTAATGAACTTCTCGTTTCTATTTGCCTTCTGAGTATGCTCCTGTTACCATGTCCTGGGTGGCTCTTGATGAATATGTGCGTGCTTTTCTGTGGGGTGAATATTCAGATTGCTGGGTCAGAGCCCATGTTCAAGTTCGGCAGACAGTGCCAAAGAGATTCCAATGTGTTGGGCCAGTTGGCACACCCCAGCTATCTGCAAGAACACCAGTTGGTCCCCATCCCCACCAAACTTTGGGGTACTGTCACCTTTTCTGGGACTGTGGAAGATGGACTCCAGAGCGTCCATAGGCCTGAACAAGGGGTATCTAGTCACTGTTCTGTTGCTGTGAAGAGACACTATGACCAAGGCAGCTCTTACAAAAGAAAACATTTAATTAGGGTCCCCCTTACAGTGTCAGAGGAGAGTCCATTATCATCATGGTGGGACATGGCGCCAGGCAGGCAGGCCTGGTGCTGGAGAAGGAGCTGAGAGCTACATCCTGATTCACCGGCAGCAGGCAGGCAGGGTGAGACTAGGTCTAGCATGGGCTTTTGAAACCTCAAAGCCCACTTCCAGCGACACATCTCCTCTAACCAGGGCACACCTCTTCCAACAAGGACACACTTTCTAATCTTTGCAAACAGTTCACCAACTGGGAGACTAAACGTGCAAATATAAGAGCCTGTGGCAGCCATTCTCTCATAAACCACCACAGAGGAGACGAGACTCGTACTTCTCACTAACCTACAGCAGAAACGACCTGTTTGTTTCCACCATGCTCACAGGCCACAAACCAGAATCCAGGACTTCGTCATCCATAGAAATCACTGACATTTTAAGCAGGATGTGGTGGTTCGTAGCTGTAATCCTAGTCCTCAAGAGGCTGAGGCAGGAGGATTGCCATGAGTTTGAAGCTGGTCTGGTCTACATAGTTCCAGGATAGCTTGGGCCACAGTATTAGTCCTTGTCAGGAGAAAAGAAGGTGGGGGGTGGGCAGGGGAGGGAGGGGGTCACTGCCATCCGAGCCCTGCTACAGTTATACAGAGATCATAGAACCAAATACTTTCACTCACCGCTACTTAGAAATTATCACTTCTCGGCAAGTTTTTGCTTCTGATATATTTCGTAGTTTTTATTATTTTTACTTAAAAATTATTTTAAAGTGTGTAAGTGTGTGTGTGTGTGTGTGTGTGTGTGTGTGTGTGTGTGTGTGTGTGTGTGTTTAGCATTATAGGCAATTGTAAGTCACCTGACATGGGTGCTGAACCTGAACTCAGGTCTCAGGGAAAGCAGTACATATTCTTAACCCCTGAGCCATCCCTCCATTCCTCTGCTTTTGATCCCTTATTATTAAAGGACATATCATCTACTGTACATTATTTTAGTATTCCTATAGCCATATTTCAAAATGCCTTGATTTTTCCCTGTAACCCTACTATCTATTTTATCTTGTACATGCAAGTCTCTGTGAGAAGGGCCCTGGGCTCCCCCTCTTGCCAAAGGGCAGGGGGTGTATTGGTCTCTGACTGCTCCCTCACGCCTCTGATCCCTGTTCCCTTCCAGCTTTCTTCGGAAAATACCTCAATGAGTACAACGGTTCCTATGTGCCTCCAGGCTGGAAGGAGTGGGTCGGACTGCTTAAAAACTCCCGATTTTATAATTACACGCTCTGCCGGAACGGGGTGAAGGAGAAGCATGGCTCCGACTACTCCACGGTAAGCTGTGCCCTCCCTCCCCTGCCCCAGCCGGGAGAGCCCTGCCCTTAGCTTGCCTCCTGGGGTTGGCGCGCAGGTTTTCCATCTCTCTCAAATGCCACCTCCTCCAAGAGGCCCCATCACTGTTCCAGCCCCGTTTCTGGAGTCCGAGCTCCAACACTCAAGTGTGACATCCACAACTCACTTCTCTGTGCCTCCATTTCAAGTGGGATTGTTACTGTGCCCACTCTCTACAGTTACATGAGTAAACACAGACCCGTTCTTGGCGGGCTGTAAACACTCAGTTGTGTTATTGTTATCTTTTCTGTCTGTCATGGAGGGGGGCCAGTTGCTGCCCTGCCTGCCATGTTCCCTCCTCTCTCCTGCTCTAGTTTCCTCCGCCAGGTTTCACCTCTTAGTTTCCTTTCTGTTGCTGTGAAAAGACACCATGAACACAGCAACTCTTATAAAGGAAACATTTAATTGGGGTAACTTACAGTTTCAGAGGTTCAGTCCATTATCATCATGGTGTGACATGGTGGCTTTGTAGGCAGACATGGTGCTGGAGAAGGAGCTGAGAGTCCTACATCTTGATCCACAGGCAACAGGAAGTGAACTGAGACACTGGGTATGGCTTGAGCATTTATGAGACCTCAAAGCCTACTCCCATGGTGACACACTTCCTCCAGTGAGGCCACACCTCCTCCAACAAAGCCATACCTCCTAATAGTGCCACTCTGTATGAGCTTACAGGAGCCAGTTACATTCAAACTACCACACTTGACGAAAGCAATGACCACATGCTGCTGCTCATTTCCCCTCTCCACCTGCACAGTCCAGGATCCCAGCCAGGGGCTGGTGCCACCCACAGTGGGCCAGTTTTCCCACCTTGTGTAAAGCAATGGAGATAATCCCCTTCACGGACATGCTCGGGTCTGCCTCCCTGCTGATCCTAGATTCTATTAAGGTGATAATAAACACCAACTGTCATATTCTGTGTATTGTCTTTGCTTATCCAAAGTCCACCCTACCATCAGCTCCATGAGGACAGTGATCAAGGCATGTTCACAGCTCTGTGCCTGATGCCTAGCATGGTATGTGGCACGTAAGGAGCACTCAGTCTAAAATCCCCCAGTCCTCACCATTCTCTTCCCTCTCCCTCCCCCAGGATTACCTCACGGACCTCATCACCAACGACAGTGTGAGCTTCTTCCGCACATCCAAGAAGATGTACCCACACAGGCCCGTGCTCATGGTCATCAGCCATGCAGCTCCCCATGGCCCCGAGGACTCAGCCCCTCAGTACTCACGCCTCTTCCCCAATGCATCCCAGCACATGTAAGCCTCAGCCCCAACATGGCAGAGTCACTGGTAAACATGGGAGTGGGCGGGTCAGGGCTCAGCAGCAGGACAACTGTGATGTAGCTAAGCCTTCCCTATAACTGTCCTGGTTAAAGAACCCAAAAGCTGCCATGGCAGCACTTGAGGGGCAGAAACAGGAGGGTCAAGAGTGCAAGGCCAGCCTCAGCTACATAGACAGTTGAGGCTAGGCTGGGCTGCGTGAGACCCTGTCTCAAAAATAATAATAATATTAATAACCAAGAGCAGGGAATGGGGAAGCTGGGGAGATGGCTCAGTCAGTCGCCAGGGCACACAAAGATCTCGAGAGTCCAGCTGTTTATCAGGTGTGGCTCTAAGGACACAGACCAGCCAGCCTGGCTCAGCCCAGGATGGTTTCTGGACTGGGATCCGTGTCCTCACACACATCCTTATACTCGAGGATCTGCATACCCAAGGCTCCCTTTGTGAGGCTCTGTGTTTATATCCTACGTGTAAACCCTTCCTTCTCGGACGGAGCCTGTCCGTTTCCTTCCAAATCACCTGGCAGAAGGGGCTTGGGGAAGGAAGGATTTACTTCCGTCCCCAGTTTGAGGGTCCAGGCCGTCACATCGGGGAGCGCATGGCAGTCAGAGCAGGACACATCTGCAGTTGGGTCAGAGATGAACACTGGTGCTCACTCGCCTTCTCCTTTGTATTCAGTCCAGGACCCCAGGTTATGGGATGGTGTTTCCCACATTCGGGAAGGTTCCTACCTCTTCAATGAAATTTCTCTGCAAAAAAATAAACCACCCTCCCAGTTCCTAGGTGACTCTAAATCCAGCCTAGGTGCCAACCAATATTTACATCACAATGTCCACAGTTCCACCAGCTGCTGGCCGTGGGTAGGCCTTTGATCTTCATGGTGACCCTGGTGTATCTGTTCTCTGTTGCCGTGTGACGAATGACTCCAGAGTTTAACCCGATTAAACAGCAGACTCACATCACCTCATAGCTCGTCAGTGCGCTGAGGCCCCGACCGGCTGCCTGGTTCTGGCTGTGTAGGCCTCTCTATAAGGCAGTGCAGAAAGCGAAAGAGAGGTCAGGAAGGAAGTCACCATCCTTTCTACCCGGACAGGGGACACATACCATGGTGCTGTCGGAGAAGCCGACAGAGGCGTGTGAAGACCAAGAGGAGGGGCCGTTAGGGCTGCCTCTGATGCTGTCACACTTACTGTCCCCATTTTACAGATGAGGAAACACAGAAAGATAATAGGCACCTGAGGTCACCCAGCCACCACTAGTATGTCCTGTCTCAGCCCACCCCGCAACGTCCTCCATCCAGCTGGCTAGTACAGCTCTCTAGAAAGCTCTCTGGCTTTACTCTGCCTTAAGCTACCTCAGGCTCAGCAGTGACACTCAGCAGCCCTTGCTGTGACATTCTAGGGTAGCAAGGACAGGACAATTTGGTGGTGTTTAATTTTCATTACAGTCAGAATGCACCAACCCTCCCCCGGCTCAGCTCTGATGACTGACAGTGTGAAGCACTCAGAGGGAAGACAGGGTATGGGCTGCAGGGAGGAGCTGACAGGAGATAATGAGCTACATTTGGGGGGACAGCGGCTGCATTTAGGGGACAGCAGTCCTGAGTGCACGGTACAGCCGCTGTATAAATGTGCCTGCCTGCTCAGTCCCCTGCACCCACTGCCGTCTTCCCTGGGGTGTGGGGAGGCGACAGCACTCCATCCTGGGCCGGCTGCCTGCCAGCCAGGCTGTGTGATGTTTGACATTGCCTGCTCCTGGACTGTCCCTCTGAAGTGAAATGACAGACTCTGACAATGGGTGGCAGCCCCCAGCTGCTTGCCTAGAGACACCTCACTCCACCTCGGTGGCTCTGAGAGGCTCTTGTCCCTGGAAGACAGTGGCTCCCAAACAGCTTCTCAGGAGGGTGTTTGTAATGGGAATGGAGCGGTGAAGAGAGGGCAGGGTTCTGCATGGACGGCGGAGTGTAGAGCCTCCAAGTGGGCATCTCCCCCTCAGCAAGCCTGCCTCATCCCTGCCCCCGGAGCAAACGTTTTGGTCTGTGACAGGCATCACTGAACTAGTACCAGCTCCTATTCACTCCTCTCCACACCCCTCCAGGGTCCCACTCTCCCCGCCATACCACACACCTGCAGACATTGAAATATAGACACAGGAACGCTGGCCACACAGCACATGCATGCAGGCGCACATACATGTTCAGACACATACATGGACATACACAGATACATGCACACAAGTACACATAGACGCACCATACACATGCAGACACACACAACAGGCACAAAAAAACTCACACAGAGACAAACACGGGTAAACACATTCAGATACACACCAAAACACACACACACACACACATTCACATATACACAGGCACATACATGCAAACACACACACACATGACTAGGTGAACATACAGGTACATAAGCTCACAGACCTGCACAGACACCTGTCAGCCCTCAGCATGTCTTCTAACATGTGACATCTGAGGACAAGCCCCGGTGCCGAGCCTCCCTTCCCAAGACCTGTGAAGACGGGGTCTATGCTGACAGACTGGAGTAACAGGTCACAGTCTGCTGCTCTGAGATACACAGCATAAGGGGTACCACTGACCGACAGGAGGGTGTCATCTGTGTGCATCACCTAGTGTAAGGAAAGGGGGTGGCCAGCTCAAGGTCCTGTAGGGCCAGATAGCTCTCAGATGTTTGAGGAGCCCAGCCTGGGGCAGGTCCCACAAGGACCCAGCGCTCTAGCCTCTGACCCCATACAGCCTCCCAAAGTGAAAGTGTGATGGAAGGCACTCCCCGGCTTCCAGTGGCCACCTGCACCACCCTCCAGGCAAGACGATCCCAGATAGGACAGATGCCAACCTGACAGGGACAGCCATTGTATCCTGGAGTCTAAGCCTGGGTCACAGGGAGTGACTTCTCCACACTCCGGCTGACAGTGTGGCTCTGCCACTGCCCCAGCAGCCCCTTCTGGCTCCCTGAGACGAGGAGGTTTGTTTCCAAGAATGTTCTACATGGAGGTCATGCCCTGGACCAGCCGTGTGGGACACAGGCATTTCTCATAATCAAAGAACACGTGGGCTGGGAAGGATTTAGCGGCAGGAGGCTGGGGTTGGGGGGGGAGGCTGGAGGCCTAGCTTCCTCGAAGGCACATAGTAGCAGCCCTGTCTCTGTTGGGCTGCTGCAAGCTACCATGGTGCCATCTCCGTAGAAGACCCTTTGACGTGTGACAGAGTGCTGGGGTCCCCAGGCGGGGCCATTGCTGTGCCAGGGAGAGCATTGGCTGTTCTGACAAGACCTGCCCCTCCCTCCTTCTCACATCCCCACCCCCACCCCAACTCCTCTCTGAGAAGCCTGTCTCAAGCAAGAAGACAGCTCTCAGCCATATATTTTCAGCTTGCTAGGGTAGGGATGGGATCTGAGGGGACCAGTTGTTCATGTTTGGAGACCCAGTGGACAGTGGAGTGAAGCCCTCTTCCTGTGGGTTAGCTTTTGGTTTTACAGTTGTTTGTGGTTTTTTGTTTGTTTGTTTGGGGTTTTGTTTGTTTGTTTCCCAGAGAGAGTCTTACTATGTCCAAGCAAGCCTTGAACTCATGATCTTCCTGACTTAGTTTAAAGGGAGCTCAAACCACAACTGGAAGAATAAGCGTGACAAAGAATCAAAAGTATGGTATGTGTCACGTACCATCTGTGGACTTACAGGCGACATCCTCAGAGTGTGGGCCCCGCACGCGTAACTGTGACGTGCTGGATTTTTACATCTGTTTCTTGCTGCTTTCTCACACCAAGGTCGAATGTGAAAGGCTCACGTATCTGTGGTCCTCCCTTCACTAGCCCTGATAGCCATTTGTGTTCCCCGGGGCTAAGAAATAAGCCCCACGTGCCATGCAGGGATGGGAACTTAGCATCAATTTCTGGGCCTGAGAAGGCTCTGAACTGGAGCCTCTTTTAAAGGGTTGATGAATGAATTCTAGAAAGGACTCATGCCAAGCTGAGAGGTGACAGACTGGCTTGGGGACTTAAGTTCATTGACTGCTCCGCCACCCCCTAAAGGTTATCTCCCTCCGTTCACACCTTACGTCAGAAGGAGTTCTCAGATGCTGTTTAGTGGGTTCCCAGGTGCCAGTGACCATTTGCCCCCAACTGGAGCAAGCTGCCCTTGGCACAGGGTTGCCTCTGCTCTGAGGCACTTACCTTGACTGCCTGTGTTTGCCACCAGCACCCCAAGTTACAACTATGCACCGAACCCAGACAAGCACTGGATCATGCGCTACACGGGACCCATGAAGCCCATCCACATGGAATTCACCAACATGCTGCAGCGTAAACGCCTGCAGACCCTCATGTCTGTGGACGACTCCATGGAGACGGTAGGCCCTGCCCCTTGCCCGACCCCCCCAACGGGCCTCTGTCCCAACCTGAAAACCTAAATCAGAGGTTTTGACTGGGCCTGGGAAAGGGGACTTGAAGCAATCCAGAGGGAGGCCTCTGCCTCCTGAAATTTTCCCATGAGCCTGTGCTGCATGATGGAGCCGCGTGTAGCCTGCTTTTTTTTTTTATTTTTTATTTATGTATTTATTTATTTGGAATAGGGTCTCATTCTGTATAGCCAGGCTGGCCTAAAACTCTATAAGCGGCTAAACTGGTCTCTAACCCATGGTAAGCCTCCTGAGTTCTGGAATTACAAACAGAAGCCACCATACCCGGCTGCTTTCTTTAAAAAAAAGAAAGAAAGAAAAACAAAACACTTACGTTTTCAGTAGCTTACTGAGCTATAACTCACACACTATGCAGTTCCCCCAGCTGAAGTGCGCAGTGCAGTGGGTATTCATTTTGCTTGGTTTTTAAGACAGAGTCTCATGTAGTCCAGAATGGCCTGACACTCACCATATAACTGAGGATGACCTTGAACTCCTGGTCCTCCTGCCTCTGCCTCCCAAGCTCTGGGATTGCAGGTGTGGACTGCCTGGTTTATGTGCTGCTGGGGACTGAACTCAGAGCCAGTGCATGCCAGGCCAGCGCTTTATCCAACTAAGCCATGTCCACAGCCCTCCCGGATTTACATTTACACCGAGGTGTAGAAACGTTACCACTGTCAATCTTGAACAGTTTCATCATCTCCTACCTCAGGGGGAATCAGCCTTCGCTTAGCCATCACCCCCAGTCTCAGCAGGCACTAAGCTCTCTGTTACTCTGGATGCAAATGGATCATCCAAAATACAGCCTTTATTGGGGGAGGGGGTGCACACCTTTAATTCCAGCACTCAGGAGGCAGAGGAAGCATGTGTCAGAATCCCCAGGACCCACAGAATAGAGAGTTCTGACTCCTGAAAGTTCTCCTTTGACTCCACACACACACTAGAATGTGCTTGTACACATACACACACCTTTTCTTGTATTGAATCATGTTCCATTGTGTGGGTTAATAGCTCGCACACTAGGGATCCATAGCTATCTAAATTTAAATTAATTAAAATACTATAAAATTTAGATACCATTCCTTAGTCATACCATAGTTCATGTGCTCCATAGCCACACTGGGCAGCACAGACTCTCACACGGCCACCATCACTGAAAGTTCTGTGCAACAGCTCTGTTTCAGGTCACAAACTCCAGCCCTGGTCACATCTAGCTTCATTTGTTCTTCATTCATTCATTCATTCATTCATTCATTCATTCATTCATTCATTCATCCAGTGTCATTTATTGAGGATCAGTGCAAGTGGGACCCAGCTGCCAGGGAACAAAATAGCAAGACCCCAACTCACAGCAAGTCTCCCACCCTGTGGCAATTCCTTTGTAGTGTGAGGACGGTCCACAGAGGAGGGGACATGGATAAGTGTGAGGAACAATCCAGGAGAGAAGTGAGCTCATGAACAGTGCCCGGGGCCCTGCAAAGAAGTGGATTTGCCCCAAGGCATGGAGGGAGACTAGGCGGTGGGAGGGATGCTAAGACTGGAGGCCTCCAGTTCCTTCCCCTTGCACTGGGCCAGACACCTCACCTCTGGCCTCTGTTGCAGATTTATGACATGCTGGTGGAGACCGGTGAGTTGGACAACACTTACATCGTGTACACCGCTGACCATGGCTACCACATTGGCCAGTTTGGCCTGGTGAAGGGCAAGTCCATGCCCTATGAGTTCGACATCAGGGTCCCGTTCTATGTGAGGGGCCCCAACGTGGAGGCTGGTTCTCTGTAAGTATATCACCTGTACCCATATCCCGGTCCCGGGCTCACAGGGAGACCTTGGATTCTGCTTGGCTCTGAAGCTCAGCCCAAGTCCAAGCCACACCCCCCAGGGCCACAGCTCACCTTGTCACTGTGTCACCCAGAGTGGACTCCAGGGGATTTTATAACCTTCTGAGGCAGAAGAGGAGCTATGAGCTCCTGTGAAAAACAGCAAGGTAGGGTTTGGGGCCAGGAAATACCAGAGGCTGAGTGTTGCCAGTGCCTGGGGAAATCGCTTTGGTCTTCACCCAGCTGGGCAGTCACTGCTCTGGTGGCTGCTGGGGAGCAACCTCGGACTTGAGCAGAGGACCATTATCAGCTGACATCGGCTGAGCCTGTTCCCAGTGGCAGCGCGGATCAAGCCATCTGCCTTCTGCTCTTTCCTCAAGGACCACCTGGGCCACAGGCCTCAGCCATTGTCCTTGCCTTAGCCTTTGAGATGGTAACCTGAAGCAGAGATGCTAGCAGGAGGCAGGGATGAAGGAAGGGTTGGTGACCACGGTGGCCTTGTCCCTGTAGCCGCTGAGGTATGGGGGGGCATCAAGGCTCAGCCAGGATATGCAAAGGCCTGGAGCCTATACAACAGCCCTCAGCACACCTTCAGAGCCAGCCAGGAGGAGACACAAAAGAAAACTCCAGTAAGACAGGGCTGAACGTCTGTCCTCATACCACTGGAGTGTCAACACCACCACCCCCACCACCCCCCACCCCCCTACCCCCCCACTACCCCCACCCCCGCTAGCTAGCCATGGGCCGGGCAGTGGATCACCCAGCAATCACTGAAATGTGATCCCAGGAATGAGGTCCCCTTGTTAAGAGCTAAAGGTGAAGATCAGTGTCACGCAGCTGTCTGGAAGAAGATCACTCTGGGTAGTGGATGGCAAGGGCTTAGGCGTCAGACTTGGCATGCCCAGCCAGCAAGAATCTACAAGAGGGTGGACGTATGCCCTAGGTTAGGGGGTTAGCCTTAGGGCAGATAACCTTGTCAGCTCAGCACCTTGGTAAACAAAGGTGGATCCAGCTGAAACCGGCCTCCATGAGGGTTGGAGTGGCAGGATGGGAGCTTCCTCCCCTGCAGATAGATGTTCCTCCCTCTTATCTCCAACTGCCTCTGACCCACGCTAAGCTATCGTCCAGGTGGCCAAGTTTCCACTCCCGCTGTTCCCCAGGAACCCTCACATCGTCCTCAACATTGACCTGGCCCCCACCATCCTGGATATCGCTGGACTGGACATCCCTGCAGACATGGATGGGAAGTCCATCCTCAAGCTACTGGACTCAGAGCGGCCAATGAACCGGTGAGAAGGGAGCAGAACAGACCCAGGGAAGGAGGGCTCCCTGGGGAACTGGGAAGGCCACTAGCATCAGGAACTAAGGATCTAGGTGCCCCGTGCTAACCCACGAGATAACAAAGGACCGACCCTCTCGGGAATTCTAGCCTCCCAACTGGGACTGAGGACCCTTCCAAAGCCAAAATGGTGGAAAGCCTGAAGTAACAGTAGCAACTGAGTAATCACAGGGGCAGGGGACTGTGTTGGGTGCCTGGGGGTTCCAGCATAGTCCCCCCAGCAAAGGGGACTTACATTATCTGAGCCCTAGAGAGGTAAGATGATAACCAAGAATTCAGACTGTTGGTCTGTTATGGCCCTGGGGATGGGTGGTGTGACTGACACATTCCAGGTGTCCTAACAGCAGATGGGAGCAGCAGAGAACAGGAAAATAGGTGGGAGGGAAGATGGGTTGCCATAGGGACCGGAAAGGCAGGGGCGACCTCTGGTGGTCAATACTGAAACTTCCCACTGGCTAACAGGTCTCCATGCTTAGGGTCATCCTGGGGAATGCTGACTTTTTCCAGCATTTGGGGGCCTGGGCTCCTGGGAGATCCCAACACACACACACACACACACACACACACACA
>CABHPR010143891.1:0-16752 GCA_902168415.1 Peromyscus melanophrys | reverse complement strand
TTATTATTATTATTATTATTATTATTATTATTATTATTATTTTTCAAGACAAGATCTCACTGTGGGAACATACTATGTAGACCAGGCTGGCCTTGAACTCAGAGATCTATCTGCTTTTGCCTTCTGAGTGCTGGGATTGAAGGCGTGCCTTTATGCCTGGCTTGCTTCTCAGATTTATGAAGTGCACTGGGCCTGGGACTGTGGGTCCTTGGTAGAACACTTGTCCAGCACGCTTGAGGTCCTTCGAGTCTAAATAGGAAACTGCAGCTCCTTCCAAAATGACGAACAACAGTGAGTCGAGACCTGGATACCTCTACTAAATATGCAACTCGGAAGTAAAGAGCAAGCGCCCAGCACCCCGGCAGGAAGTCCTCAAAGGGCGTTCTGTTCTCCGTATTTAGAAAAGCTTGTGTGTGCACCCACATACGCCGCAGGTGCCCACAGAGACCAGAAGCAAGTGGCGGATCTGGCGCTGGAGTTATGGGGTGCCCATCCTGGGTGCTAGGAACCAAACTCTAGTCCCCTTCAAGAGCAAGCCTTCTAAACACTCGGCCCTCTGTTTTAGGGCTCCCCCTTTCTCCGTTTTGAAGACTGGAAGCAGTTTTAAGTGTGTGTGAGTATGTGTGTTCAGCAGTCTGTGGCAGCACAGACGCACGTGGAGGCCAGAAGTGAGCCACAGACAGAATTCCTCAGGAGCCAGCTGTTTGTTATGGTCCCTGGTCTCCCTGGGACCTGAGACTTGCTGATTAGGCTAGGCTGGCCTGCCAGGATCTGCCAGGATCTGCCTGCCTCTGCCTCCCCAGCAGTGGGTTTACCAACGCACTATCATATCAGGCTTTTTACAGAAATGCTGGACTTGAACTCAGATCCTCAGGCTGGCCTAGCGAGCACTTTACGGACTCAGCCATCTCCCCAGCCCTGAGTTTAGTGTTGCTTAGGTATGACCCCTGGACAGTTCCACTTCGCCCTAGCCACACCCATTAGTGCTCAGATTTACTCTCCCTTCCAGAGGACGCTCTTGCAACAGCACAAGAAACCGCGACTTCCTGAGCCCTGGAGCCTCCACTGGTCCTGATGCTTGCTTGACCAATCTCATGGAGCAGGGATGCTGGGAACTTTCCAGGCCTGGCCTTTAGAGCCCAGGTGGCTTCTGTCTGAGCTGTGTTAAGATGTTTAGTGTTGTGTCTAGGAGCTGGGCGCAGGTGTGTGTGTGGGGGGTGCCCACAAGGTAGCCACAGCCACATGGCAGATGTAGGGAAAGTCATAAGGCCTGCTTTCAGCTGCAATGGGGGACACTGTGTCCCACACCCAGAGCTGTTAGTATGGCTCTCTGGGAAAGGGCCTACCTAGCATGCACATAAAATCCTAGGTTCCATCCCCAGCAACACACACACACACACACACACACACACACACACATTCCCTTGTTCCCAAATGATGATGCAGAACTCTCAGTACTACACAGTGTGACTTTATTCAGATTCAGGGCCTTGAAAGAACTAATTAAGAGAAGATAAATTAACCTTAATATGGCAGGGCTAGTGTCTTCATAGGGACAGATTAGAACAGAGATGGAGGCCCGTAAGGAAGGAAAGAGTCAACTCCCACAACGTATCCTCTAACCTACACGCACACACACACACACACACACACACACACACACACACACACACGCGCGCGGAATAAAAAGGGGGAAGAACAGAGATGGGACCATGGGGAATGCTGGGAGAAGGCGACATTGATACTCCGAGGAGGGAGGGCTTAGAAGCCAGCTCTGCCAACACCTCCTCTTAGATTTGTGTCCTCTGGAACTGAGAAAACGCATTTCTGTTTTGTAAGCCAGCCAGCCTGTGGTTCTTCGTTACTGCAGTTCTAGCCAACCCCAGGTGAGGGTAACCATGGCAACCAGCCCAGCACCGGCAGCAGCAGAATGCCCTTGAAGCACAGCTAGCAAAACTGGGGACAGTGGACAAGCAGGCACAAGGTCGCACACGACCAGGGCAGGTCCAAGGTGTGGCCCAGCATCTCGGGACAGATCGCTTCCGTTAGCCATCCGCTACACAGCCCAGAGAGACCACAAACCCGTCAGCCTCAGGAAAGGCTGGAGAACAGCGTTGTAATGGCATCATCAAGACAATTAAAGCAGACATTCATCAGTCTGAACCCTCTTTCAGCTAAATTGCCTTTCAAGAGTGAGAGCAAGGCTGGGGAGGGACGGCTCAGTCGGCAGTGTCCGCTGCACAAGCCTGAGAGCCTGAGTTCAGGTCTCCAGAACCCACACAAAAAACCAGCCGTGGCTATGCAAAGCTGACAGGATCCCTGAGGCTCGCTGGGAGCCTGTGTGGCCGATCAGTGAGCTCCAGGTCCAGTGAGAGTCCCTGTCTCAAAACTAAGGTGAAGGTGCTAGGGAAATGTCTCAGGGGTAAGAGCACTTACCTGTGCAAATATGAGGACCCGAGTTCAAATCCCCGGCACTCACATAAAAAGCCGGACATCGCCGGGCCGTGGTGGCGCATGCCTTTAATCCGAGCATTCGAGAGGCAGAGTCAGGCAGATCTCTGTGAGTTCAAGGCCAGCCTGGGCTACAAAGCAAGATCCAGGACAGGCACCAAAACAACACAGAGAAACCCTGTCTCAAAAAAACCAAAAAACAAAAAACAGAAAAAGCAGGGCATGGTTGTTCAGCCCTGTTCCAGCATCAGGTAGCAAAGAAAGGTGGATTCTGGGAGTTCAATGGCTAGCCAGTGCTGTGGGTTGTTCTGTATGGCAAATGTGTTGCTAATAAAACATTGATTGGCCAGTGGCTAGGCAGGAAGTATAGGCGGGACTAACAGAGAGAATTAAAAGAGCAGGAAGGTGGAAGGAGACGCTGCCAGACGCAGCCAGCCACCGCCAGGACAAGCAACATGTGAAGATGCCGGTAAGCCACGAGCCATGTGGCAAGGTATAGATTTATAGAAATAGATTAATTTAAGATATAAGGACAGTTAGCAAGAAGCCTGCCACGGCCATACAGTTTGTAAGCAATATAAGTCTCTGTGTTTACTTGGTTGGGTCTGAGCGGCTGTGGGACTGGCAGGTGAAAGAGATTTATCCTGACCGTGGGCCAGGCAGGAAAACTCTAGCAACAAGCCAGTCTGGGCAAATCAGTAAGCTTCCGGTTCACGGAGAAACACTGTCTCAAGGCAGTCAGACAGAGAGTGGCAGAAGAAGACATCCAATGTGGACCTCTGGCTGTCACACACACACACACACACACACACACACACACACACACACACACACTCTCTCTCTCTCCAAAGAGTGAAGGCAAATCAACACTCAGATAGACTGAAGAACATCACCGCTGGTAGATCTTGGCAGACAAAGCAGGTGAAAGATGACGAAGGAACTCCAGCCCAGCACTGTGTGACATGTAAGAGGCCATGAGCAAAGACAGCAGAGCAGGACTCACATCAAGGGAGTGGCGGGAGTGGCAGGTGCTGGCTTACAGCAGGGGAGAAATAAAACGCTAGAGAGCTCAACACGGTGATGGAGGTGAGCCTGGGCCCACTCTCCCCGCATGTCAGACTCTGGAAAGAAAGCAGAAAGTACTGGCTTAGATCACCCAAAGCCAGTCGTGCACAGAAAGCGCCAGGAAGTAGTATCTAGGGCCACAGATGTAGCTCAGTTGGCAGACTGCTTGCCAAGCATTCATGGAACCTTGGCTTGAGTCTCGGCACCACATAAGCCTGGCACAGTGGTACATTCCCATAATTCCAGGACTGTGGTGGATCAGAAGTTCAAGGTCATCCTTGGTTACATAGGGAGTTTGAGGCCATCTTGGACTACATCTTGTCTCAAATGATGATGATGATATTTTAATTGTGTGTCTGTGTATGCACACATGTGTGCAGATGCCCTAGGAGTCCAGAAGAGGGCGTTAAGATCCTCTGGAGCTGGAGCTACAGGTGGTTGTGAGCTGCCCAGCAAGGGTACTGGGTACTGAACCTGCAAATAAATATATGTAATCTTCAAAACAAGTAAGAAAAATGGGGATGGGTAAAGAAAACACAAATTGAAAGAAAGAAAGGGAGGAAGGAAATTCCTACATGTTTGTTGCATGACTGTTTCCAGAACTCTATGTTTTCACTTGTTTCTTTTCTGTTCCCCAGTAGACAACCACAGTACTCAGAAGGAAGGATAATTTTGTCTTCTCTTTGGCTGTTGTCCTCTCATTTACATTTCATGACTTATTGCATGGTCCAGAACTCAGCAATGTAAAACCACAAAGGCTTTACTAAGCATCTTTGCCTTGTTCTGGGGATCATGAAGGGTGGTTCCAGAATTTTAATGCTTGGCACACGCTGGCTCTCAGCTTGAGATAGTTCTTCTTTATTGGTGAATTACCCAGTATGCATAGGTATGGTGGTTTGAATAAGAATGTCCCCATCATAGGCTCATATATTTGAACACTTTGTTTCTAGTTAGCGGAACTGTTTGGGAAGGATTAGGAAGTGTGACTTTATTCCAGGTCTGTCACTGGTGGACAGGCTCAGAGACTTAAAAAACAAACAAACAATCAAACAAACAAAAAAAAACCGAATGCAATTTCTATCTCTCTCTGCCTTGTGGTTGCGGATCAAGATGTGAGCTCTCAGCTGGCTTTCCATTCCGCCATCATGGACTTTAACCCTCTGAAGCCATAGGCCAAATTAAACTTTTTATTTTGTTTTTAAATAAAGTTGTGTTGGTCATGATGTTTTATCTCAGCAACAGAAAAGTAACTGAAACAACAGATATGGGGTTTGAATGAAGAATGTTCCCTTTGGTCCCCTGGTGACACTGTTTGGGGAGGTTGTGCCTTGTTGGAGAATTGCGTCACTGGGGAGGGGGTGAGCGTTCTGTAGTCTCAGCCCACTTCCTGTTTGCTCTCTGCTGTGAGCTCTCAGCTTCCTGCGCCTGCCATTTGCTGCCACACCTCCCACCATGACGGACTCTTGTCCCTCTGGACTGCAAGCCAAAATAAACTCCTCCTTCCCTAAGAGCTTGTGGTCATGCCGTTTTCTCACTGAACAGAAAGGCAGCTAACACAGGCATGGGTACAGAGAGTGGGCCCTTGCTGTGATGCGCCAGACCACGGTGGTCTGGAGGAGGGGGGGTGTTAGAAAAGCCATTGAGTGCTTTGAGCTTGATGGGGTGTTCTGTGTGAGCTGGGAAAGTAAGTCAGCGCCTGCCTCCAGGTTCCTGTTTGCGTTCCTGCCCTGACTTCCCTGGGGAATGCTGTAAGACAAATACACTCCACCCACCCCCATCCCTCCACCCAATTCCACCCCCTACCCCCACCCCCACAGGTTGCTTTTGGTTGTGGTGTTTATCACAGCAACAGGAAACAAATGAGAACACTGGCTTGTGCTTCTGTGAAGTGTAGTGTCAAAATCTCCCGGCTTGAGACAAGTATATTGAATGTCTTGTTGGAAAGATGCTGTGATTGGCTGGGCCTTACATATTGTTAACTGGAGGGTCCCTGCCTTAGTTTCTTTTCACGTTGTTGTAATAAATACTCTGATAAAAACGTTAGGGAGGACGGCCCTATTGTGGCTCAGTTTAGATTACAGTCCATCACCTGGGGAAGTCATGGAGGCAGGAGCAGTCGAGAAGAGAGGGGTGAGTGCATGCTTAGCTCACTTTCTCCTTTTATATAGTCCAGAGTCCCCTGGCCAGTGGATGGTCACACCCACAATTAAGATGGGTATTCCCACATCAGTTAACATCCTCAAGATAATCCTCCACAGGCTTGCTCAGGGATCCCTCACCAAGAGAATCTAGATTCTGAAGCATTAATCTAATTAATCTTATTAATAAAAATCAGGAGTCAGATATTGGGGGGAAAACCTGAAAGATCAGAGAAGCAGGGGAGCAGTCACACTTGATTCCTACCTCTCCAGTTCCTCCATCCAAAAGGGCTGAGATCTGCTCTCAGCGCCGCCTCACCACTTCCTGTCTCCTCTGTCTGAAGTCCTCCAAACCTCTATGGTCAGTTAGTGGCTAGCTCCACCCTTTGACTCCAGGCAAGCTTTATTTGTCAGAACACAATCAAAATATCACACAACAAAAATCTGTCAGATCAACAGTCAACACCAACAGCCACAGCCTCATACCAGCTATAAAATGCTTCTGCCTGGAAATTGTACCTATCACTGGAGTCTTGCTTTAGTGGAGACAGATAATGATACAGCTCTGCCTCACCCAGCTGCAAAGTGTGGTACCAGCTGGGAAGGAGGCCAGGTCACAAGAGTCATAGCTGTCACCACTGCCACACTACGATGGCATCACCTCATCGACTAATCAGAGACTGGAGGTGTCAAAAGACACTCAGAGGTAAACTCTAAAGCCTGGAACTCAAGGTGTGCTGAGTGGCAGGGGACACTAGTCTCCAGAGAAGGTGAGTCATGGCTCCCCTGGCAGCTTTTGCCTCCTCTGGAGCCCGGCGGCTGTGTGTCAACCTTTCTCTAATTCTAAGAACCCTCGAAACAGAAACTATGGGGGCTTGCTGGCTCATTCAGGCTCAAGCTAGCTTTCTGGTATACCGCTGAACTCATGCCCAGGGATGGTGACGCCCACAGTGGGCTGGGCCCTCCCAAATCAATTTATAATCAAGACAGGTCCCCCTAACACATGTTCCCAGAACAGTCTTTTCTAGGCAGTTCTTTGACTGAGGCTCTTCTTCTCCAGTTAACCCTAGGCTGTGTCAAATTGATGGTCAAACAGAGCTAGGGCAGCCATCACACTTGGCTTTAACACTCCCCCTCACCCCCCCACCCCCACCGCCACCACCACCACCACCACCACCACCAGCATCAGGGTTTCTCTGTATAACCCTGGCTGTCCTGGAACTCTCTTTCTGCTGGAAGTCTGCCTAATTTATTAGACTTTCAGAAAACCGTTATTTTTTGCCTCTTTCCTTATTTATTAGATTCTGCACTTTATCTCTATTGATTCCTGCCTCTCCCTTCCCGGCTCTCTTTTGCTGGCCCCCCCCCCTGCGGCTTCCCCCGCACCCCCCCACTGTCTTCAGCTGCATCTGCATTTACTGATTCTTGTGTTTTTTCTCAGACACAAATTCCTGGCCTGCACCTGTGGGTTCCCTGTTCCTAGCACATCAGTCACCTTCCTGTCCCATCCACACGTGGCATTTTGAAGAGTTGCTTTCCTAAGCCGTTTGTCACACAGGTTTTATTTAGTTATTTACGAAAGTGGTTGTTAATTTTCGAATGGTTGGCTTTTTAATTTAAACCTTTCTTAATACTCGCTAACCCTAATTGCACTTTGGTCAAAGATGAGGTTTTTCCTCGGTCGGCTTTTGGAATTCTATTGGATTTTTTTTTTTCTTTATGGCTTACTATATGATCAATTTTCATAAATGTTTGATAGGCTCTGGCAAAGAAATGAGTCTTTTATTCGTAGGGTACAAAGTTCAATTATTAAATCAACCTTATTAATTATATTCCAATTCTATACAAACTGAGGGGGGGAGCTATTATTTAAATATGTCAAAGATAAGGGCTGTCAAGATAGCTCAGTGATAAAAAGTGTCTGTGGCCAAGCCCGAGGACTGGGGTTTGATCCCAGGGTCTATGCAAGGGAAGGAGAAAATTGACTTGTGTAAGTTGCCCCTGAACCTGCACACATGCATGTGCGCACACACACACACACACACACACACACACACACACACACACACACACACACACACTAAATATAATATAATAAAAGAATTCCTTGGTTTTTTGTTTGGTTTCGGTTTTTCGAGACAGGACAGGGTTTCTCTGTGTAATAGTCCTGGCTATCCTGGAACTCTCTTTGTAGACCAGGCTGGCCTTGAACTCACAGAGATCCACCTGCCTCTGCCTCCTGAGCTGGAATTAAAGGCGTGTGCCACTGTGCCTGGTTTGTTTGTTTGTTTGTTTGTTTGTTTGTTTGTTTGTTTTGTTGTTGTTTTTTATTCTTTTATATAGGGTCTCACTACATAGCCCTGGCTGTCCTGGAACTTGCTGTGTAGACCAGGCTGTCTTCAAATTCACAGAGGTCCTCCTGCCTCTGCCTCTGTATTGCTGGAATTAAAGGTGTGTGCAATACCCTGCTTATAACTGGGTTTTCATTCTAGTTTCTGTTTTACACAACCTAAGAACTTTGCTGTTTCACCACCAAAACATAACACATTTATGTAGTATTCCCCCATGGAGCAGTTTTTAATCAATTACATTTTCCTTGGCTATGGCACCCACGTATATAATGTGTCCTGACTACTCCCGTGCCCACCCTACCCATCTCCCCACTAAACTCTCCAACACATTCATGTCCATTGTTTGGTGACCCACTGAGCTTAACCAGGACCATATGTGTGACCATTTGGAGCCTGGTGGGCTCAGCAGCAGGGTTCACAACCGAAAACAATGACTCCCCTTCTCCTAGGATCTGCCAGCAGCCAAAGGTTCAGCAGTTAGAGGTAGGAGCCAGTGAGCCCCTCCACCCCTGACTGATTATTACTGGGGCCAGTCCTGCGCAGGCCCAGTACAGGAACTGTAGTTGCTGGAGTTCCAAGTGCAATCAATGATCATGTCTGGAGGATGGTTTTGGTGGCCCTCACCTTGGCTTATGGCTCTTGCAATTTCAGCATCAGAACTGTTTCTTCCAGGATATCTATCTCTCTCTCTCTCTCTCTCTCTCTCTCTCTCTCTCTCTCTCTCTCTCTCTCTCTCTCTCTCCAATCTCCTTCTTCCATCTTTCAGCATTTTGTTTTAGAAGATCCCTCAGCTTTTGGTCACTGGGCGCTCTTGCATTGTAGAAGTCTCATATTGGCAGCTGTCTGCTCTGAAGAGAACTCAATTCAGGCAAGGTCAGGGCCTCCAGTTCTGATCTATTTCAATATGATTTCAACCTTTAAATTGGGGCTGGAGAGATGGCTCAGCGGTTAAGAGCACTGACTGCTCTTCCAGAGGACCCGGGTGTAGTTCCAGGGGATTCGACACCCTCACACAGGCATACATGCAGGCAAAACACCAATGCACGTAAAATAAATAAACCTTTAAGTCTGATGGAAAAGCTCTTGTTTGTTTGATTTTGCTTTCTTGTGCTGTGTTTTGTTTTGTGACTGAATCTTTCCCCATGTCACACAACCTTCCTCCAATTCTTGAGCTCAACCAGTCCGATCCTCCTGTCTCAGCCTCCTGAGAGACTGGGATTCCAGACTGTACCACCTTGCCCAGCTAAATTCTTTTTCCTTTTCATTATGTTAAATACCATTGAAGAATATTTTTGACATTTTATTCCCTCTGGAAATGCTGTTTGCAATCATCTATACTTTGTGTTTTCAAACTGGTTGTAGAATTGGTGCATTTTGAATCCACAGCTGATGGGAGAGTTCATTTCTCCACAAGTGCCTGGGTTTTCCCCAGGCTTCACAAGCAGGGCTCCCTGCCACAGAGCATCAGTGTGGCCCAATCTCCACAGCCTGGTACTTATTCTCCCGCAGGCAGCCAGACTTCTGGTGTGGTGATAGAACACTTGAGGCAAACAATGTAAAGAAGAAAGGTTTATCAGTGTTGGAGGTTAGTCCATGGTCACTTGATTCCATCTCTCTGATGCTTGGAGAGACAAGACATCCTGGCCAGGAGGATGTGATGGGGCAGAACTGCTCACCATGGTAACCAGGAGGCAGGGGATCAGCAGAGATACATATCCCTCCTTCAAGGGAGCACTCTCAGTGACGTGCTTCCTCCAGCTAGGTCCCATCTCCTAACATTTCTTCCATCTCCTAACAGCCCATTAAGCTATGAACCCATCACTGAATTGATCCATCATGAGGTCAGAGCCCTCAGGAGGCTGCCACCCTCCAAAAGCCCCACCTATGGACACTGCTGCCTGGGAACCAAACCCTCACATGGGACCTCCAGGGAATATTTAAGAGCTAAGTCCCAAGACTCCCTTTCTGTCTAAGATGCTCGCAGCAGGTTTGTTAGTCACTTAATTCACAAGTTTCTGTTTTATCCAGGAATCTGGTGAACTTTCTGGCCTACATATGCAGGTCTTTTTGTTCCAATGGGTTTCCATTCATTGTATCAGAAAAGACCTTTTTCTCTGGTCTTGGCACACTCTGCCCCATGACTCACTCGCCTCTGCCACACTTCTACCACCAAGATGGCAGAACCCCTATGGCCCTGTGAGTCAGAGCAAGCCATCCTCTTTCCAACTGGAAATCAGGAATGGAGGTCACAGTGCCAGGGTAACTAATACCAGGGTGTATTAAGGGACCACAGGTGTTGGCAGAATAAGGCTGCTGAGTTCAGCTCCGAGGTGTCCCCAAAGCCCAGGTGTTGAAGGTTTGCTTCCCGAGGTGGCCACAGCAAGAAGCAGTGGGACCTTTCAGAGTGGAGACTTAACAGAAGGTCTTTATGTGGTTGTGTGGGGGTGGGGTTCTCAAAGGGGCAGGTGGACCCTTGGTTCCTTCTTCTTCTTCCTTTTGTTGGTGAGTACTGGGCATCACCCACCATAGGCTCCCACTATAATTCAACGCTGCCTCACCATAGGCCCAGAACAATGGAACCAACCAAACTCCCAAACTTGGGGCCCAAACCTTCTCTCTCTATAAGTAAATTGGCTCAGGCATTTTGTTCTAGTGATGGAATGCTGACTGGTAAACTCGGAGATGCATCTATCTATATCCTCTCCTGGTTGCTGGTAACTGCCAGGGATACTTGACACACCTTGGTTTATAGCACGTAACTCTTGTCTCTGTCTGTCTTCACAAGGTGTTCTGTTTTCCCTCGTGTCTTCTTATCCGGACACCTGTCGTTGGCTTTTGGACCCACCCAGGTAATGAGAGATGACTTCATCTGGATTTAATAGCATCTCCAGCCACCTTCCCGTATTCCCATCTTCTTCTCAATCATGGGCACTGGCAAGCAAGCAAGCAAGCGTGAGTGTGTTCACGTCTCTGCCCTCGCCTGTGGATGTGATGTGACCTGCTGCTTGAAGTCCCACACTGGTTTGCCCACAATGGCCCACTGTGGTCAGGAACTCTCTGCTTTTTGTCAGGAGATTTAATCACAGAACAGAAATGACGATAGAACAGGTGTGGTGAGAAATGTGGGAGCACACTTCCTCTGCCGACAGCTCACCCCCCAGTTGGCTGTGTTCAGCTGTAGTTTCTGGGACTACACCGAGAGACTTCCTCTCTGGGCTCCTAAGAGCCAGAACAGTGCAGAAGCTGCATGGGGGTCCCTGTGGATGAAGCCCACAGTACATGTCCGAGAAAGCCAGGGACTTGCCCTAAAGGTGCCTCCACCTCAGCTGGCTTCCCTCCCTTCCGAAGAGTCCTTCCCACGGTGGTAGCCTGGGTTTATCATTACTTTTCCTGCTCATGGCTGGGTCTCCTGGATGGGAACCAAATGCCATTTGCTCAGGCAGCAGGGTCTGAGCCAGGCCCAGCTGGGTCTCCCATCTTTTATTTGCCCAATTCTGTTAATAATTAATGTACAATAATGAGGCTCGCCTTTAATAGAATCCACCACCTTCTGCCTTCTGTGCCTCACCAAGGGTTCCCCCCAAAAGGGTCCTGACTTACTGGACTGTGGTTCCTGCCGCAGGCAGGACCTCAGGTAGGAAGGTCCCCTACTCCAGGCCTTTTCAGCTTCCTCCTCTGGCTGGAACTAAGCCCTTCCGTGGCCTCTCCCATCCCTTCCTTCTCCCTGAAGTCCCTCTCTGGGTTTCCTTCAGGTCCCCATGGTGGGATGAATCTTGCACACCCAGCCCAGCAATGTGTGCCAACATCCATCAGTGGGGCACACTGGTCCTGCTGCCCAGGGATAGCAGGCAGGAAGCTGCTGAGCCCCAAGCCTGCGTTGATTACAACAACACCCCCCACCCCCCACCCCTGCGCGCGCACACGCGCCCCGCAAATTCTGGCATTCTGACAAAAACAGCTCCATAAATGATGGGCCAGCCAGGCACAAGTAGAGGCAGAGTGCTGGCTAAGCTGGAGTTGGAGGGTCTCAGAAGAATGAGCCTCCCAATGTCCCCACCAACCAAGAAGTTCTGAGAACAGTTGTGGGAACGCCACTGATAGAGCCTTTGCTGTTGGCTAAGGGAAACACCTTCAGGGACCCAGTATATTCTGCAGGCTCAGCCAGGAACTGTTGAAACCCTGGGGTGCAGTTGAAACTCCAGTGATCAGGGATCGCCTTAAGTGTAACAGCATCCACACAGTGGGGCGCTCTGGGACTCCCCAAACTTCCTCATGTTTGAGAAGCCTGGAGGTGGGGGAATGTGCAGTTCAGGGGTGCTGGCAGGTGCACCGGGTAGCAAGGTGCAGGGGGGTAGGCTCTCAGGATGGGCAAGTTTGGGAGCTGCAGGACAGTGGGAGCGGTGCACAGCAGAATCAAGAACCCTGGTGGCCTTGGATGGCTGATGAAGTAAAGGCTCTTGGAAGTTTCTCTTTGGGGGCCTGGGAGATGGTCGAGCAAGTAAGGGTGTAGGCCTTGTAAAGCTCGCTAACCCGAGTTCCAACTCGGAACCCACATAAAGGTGAAAGGAGATCACCACGACACAAAGTTGTCCTCTGACCTCCACACATGAGCACACACACACACACACAGTACACACACAATAATAAAAATATATAATACAAAGTAAAGTTTCTCTTTTCTTTATCTTGATTTCAGAAGCATCCACAATTAACATGCATTACTTTTGCAAATGAAGGAAAATGCTACTGTATTATTTATTTATTACTGAGACAGGTATCATGCATCCCAGGCTAGTCTTAGAGTAAAGGCATGCACCACCATGCCTAGTCTACACAGTGCTGGGGTCTGAACCCGGAGCCTCTCACTTGCTTGCTAGATAAGCACTTTACCAAGGGGCTGCTACCCCAGCTCCAGTTAGGCCTCTGGGAGGCTGAGGCAGGATGACTGTCAAGAGTTGGAGGCTAGTCCATAGTGAGTTCTGAGCCAGTTCTTTATCTCCCAATGGGGACCTGTCTATTCTGGGCAAGCCACTCACCTCTCACCTTCTGAGAAGGTGAAGGTCACTATGGATCTGTGCACCAGACTCCATG
The DNA here is from genome assembly GCA_902168415.1 of Peromyscus melanophrys. Lineage (NCBI taxonomy): Eukaryota > Metazoa > Chordata > Mammalia > Rodentia > Cricetidae > Peromyscus > Peromyscus melanophrys. Next base: position 3,656 of record CABHPR010143891.1, on the reverse strand, counting down.
CTGGGACAACTCCATGCTGAGGAAACCTTCTTGGTGGGGACGTGTTAGCACCCCCTGCAGCTGAGGGAAGCTGTACATGTGACAGGTGAGCGGCTTGCCCAGAACAGGCAGGTCCCCATGGGGGATATAGAGCTCTGAATGTGAGCTAGAGATTTTAGTTCCTGGGGTTGGGCAATGGGGAGCCACAGAATGCTCAGGCTGTGGGCTGTTTGGAGCAGGGGTCCCAGACACATGCTAGAGATGGCCGTGGGCCAGGCTGGGTAATCGGAAACAGAACTGTGAACACTGCTCCTACGATGTCCAGACCAGGCACATTTCACTCAGTCCTCAGAACAGCCATGGGTGAGCTGCTGCTCTCCCAGTTAGCAGGCAGGAGAACAGAGGTTCTGAGGCAGGGGGACAGCTGAGATGCGGACACAGGTCTGTGTGATGTCCAAGTAGGTGTACAGAGTCCAGTGCCACACTGTGGAGGGTCGCAATTGAAGTGATGAATGGTTCCTAGGGCAGAGTGGTTCCAGAGGAGGAAAGGCCAGTCTGGAAATCATGCCAACCATGTACCAGAGTGTCTTCATCTTTCTCCCCTGCCCCCAGACCTTGGTCCAAGCTTGGGTATCCATCTTCCTTCCGGTTAGATAAGAAAACCTAAGGATGCTCCCAGGGTGCTCAAGAGAGGCCTAAGCAGTCCCCAGTGGAGGGGAGCCTCGGCTGAGAACTCACCAAGCAGATGATCAGCTGATATGGATGGAGAACATTCTGGGCCATGAAATAAAATGCACACAAGCCCAGATGCCTGGAAAGGACCTGAGTCCAGCTGGAGGGAGAGAAGGCTGCCAGGGTGGGCAGGAATCAAGGGTGATGGGGGTGGGCTACCTGTGGTTGGGGCTTTCTCCAGGCCCAGGAAAGACTAGTCCCGAGCTCCAGACATGAAAGGGAGAAGGAAGGGGGTGGGGTGTGCCATGTCTGGAGAAGTGGTCGATGTAGAATTCCTTGGCTGCAGACTGTGACTGGAGAAGACAGCGGGAAGGCCTCTGGTTGTGAGGGGCTGCCAAGAGCCTGAGGCCCACTTCTCTTTAGCCTCACAGTCCCAGCCAGGCCTTGTTCATCTCACCTGCTGCCTAGGCTCTGAACAGGCCCCACTCTGGTGGTGCCAAGCTCCCCTGTCTGCAGCTCTGGCTGGAATGAAGAGGCATCTATGTCCCAAAGACCCCGTTTTCCTGGTTAGGTGGGGGCCATTGATTTCTGACTGCCACTCCCGGGACCTGCCCTCCCCTGCTCCAAGACAGTGGACATAGCATGACCCGGTGGGAGGAAGGGAGAGGGGAGGAGACTGCAGAGGGGCAGGGAGAGTTCGCCGCTTGTTCCCTGCTCTCTGGGGAAGGACTGCGCAGCCCACCCAGCAATGTCCCACGTAGGCAGCAGTGCAGCTGTCTCTTTGCCCATGCAGCTCCAGCCAGGACCGTAGATGCGCACAGGCCTTGAGGCAGAGACCCCTGGACTGGGAAGGCTTGGGTCTCCCCCGTCAAGACCACTCACCACCCTCTGTGGAATCTGTCAAAACCTCGTGCAGCAGAAACTTACAGTATGCCCATTTTTCAGTCAAAGAAACAAGGCCCAGAGAAGGTGGTAGCCACCCATGCAGGGAACTGGCTACCTTTAGATCTGCCTACCACAAGAAGTGGCTTAGTGGCCAGGCAGTGGTGGCACATGCATTTAGTCCCAGCACTCAGGAAGCAGAGGCAGGCAGATCTCTGAGTTTGAGGCCAGCCTGGTCTACAGAGGGAGTTCCAGGACAGCCAGGGCTACACAGAGAAACCCTCTCTTGGAAAAAAAAAAAAAAAAAAAGGCTTAGTGGATGACAGCGTCTTTCTGGAGAGGCAGCTTCATTATCACGTGGGTGAGAGGACACGTGCATTTGGATGGACACTGGGTGTGGACATGCAGTCAGGCAGCAAGGCAGAGTGTCCTCAGTGACGGCAGAGGAGATGCTAGGGGCTCAGGGAAAGCTAGAGCGGCCAATGAGCCAAGGTAGTCCCGAAGTGGTCTCACTAAGGGCCATTGAGAGCCACCGTGTTTGGGAGGCTGCCACAGCAGTAGGTGGAACTGTTTGAGGTGGGCCTCCCAGGTCCTCGCTGGCTGCAGTACTCCTTCAGGCAGAGCCTCCTGAACTTGGTTTCTAGAAGGTTTCCCCTTGGACCCCTCCCCTCCCTTTCCCCATCCCTTTCTTTCCTCTCTTCTGGTCTTTCCACAGGGACTCCTTATGTAGCCCAGGCTAGCCTGGAACAAGCTCCTTCTGCCTTGGCCTCCTGAGTGTCTGTAACACAGCTACTACAGACAGTGATGCTTAGGAGAGTCACTGTTCTCTTAAAATTTTTAAAGGTGCTTAGGTACGAGGGTCACAAGTTCAAAGTCAGCCTGAGCTACACAAGAGAGTTCTGGGCCAACCTGGGCTGTATCGTGAGACTCCCCATCTCAACCAAAAAGGAAAAGAATCCTGTTGTTTGTCTTTTGGGTCTTTTTGTTTTGAGATGATCTCTGGTGGACTCTGATAGTGCTGTGCTGGAACAACAGATGTGTGTCACCCACAGGCCTCCCTGACCCCCAGCTCTCTCTGGCACAAGCGTCAGGCCCCAAATAGCTGAAGGCAAGGTGCTATCATCCCACCTGAGGTCTATACAAGCAACCCAGGAGTGGATCCCAGCCCTGCAGCAAGAGGGAGAGATAAAGGAGGCAGTCGCCAACCCCCCTCCCCCACTCCCAGGGCTAAGTGTTTGGTACCCAAGCCCAGGTACCTCCTCCCAGAAAGCCATGGAAAGCGAGCCCAGCACTGAATCCATTCAATGGCTGCTCCTCAAGCTCCCTGGGTGAGACTTCCCTAATCTCCCGGTTGGCCTCAGGCCCCACCCTGAGTTCCCAGTCCTGCTGATGGGGGCTGACTCCCTGACCAAGGGGTACCAGATTGCCTCCTCACACAGCCCTTCCTCGTCCCAGTCTGGGAAGTCTCACTCAGGTGCCTCGTGAGGAGGGAAGGAGCCGTGGAAATCACCCACCCACCCCAGCTCTCATGGCTGCTCAGTCCTTACAGATCCTGACCCAAGACAACAGATGAGCTCTGTGGGGTGGGCAGAGGCTGAGAAAGGCAAGGGTCAGAAACTGTCAGGGAGGAAAGGGGAAGGGGGACATACACAAAGACCGGTAAACCTCGAGAAACGGGGATTGGGGAAGAGGGGTTCATGGAATACACACACCCGGGAAGGGGTGGGAGTGGGCGCTGGTCAGAGAGCCGGGGGGAGAACAGGACAGTGTGAGAAAGGAGAATGACAGGCAGAGATGGGGGCAGGCCCAGACCTGGAGGAAAGCCAGAGAAATTGAGGGGTAGAGGAGGGGACCGCCCCCTCCCCAACCGACAAGGGCTAGCAGGGGGATGTGGAGGGGGGAAACTTGCGAAAATAAATATTTATAAATGCAGTTTCTAAATTCTTTTTGCATTTTCCTGGTAAATTATTCATCTGTGTGTCTCCGCTCCCCTATCTGCTAGAGGAGCTGGGGGTCTTTTCTGCTCGCTCCCCTTCCATCCTCCTCCCCACGCCTCTCATCCCCTTCCTCTTCCTCCCTTTCTCCATCCTCCCCTCCAGCTCCTCCTTCCCTCCTCTCAAGCC